>JAJMEQ010000070.1:0-62087 GCA_030574255.1 Groenewaldozyma tartarivorans | reverse complement strand
GTCATGTCATCAGAAGTAGTTGGCACTGGGGCAACACTGGTGGTAGGAACTGGCAAGCTTGTAACTGGGGTGGATGAAGAAATAGGAGCAATAGTAGATGAAGTAACAGGAGTGCAAGTGCCAGAAGAGCACGAGGTGATAGTGGTGTAGTAAGTGGTCATGTCATCAGAAGTAGTTGGCACTGGGGCAACACTGGTGGTAGGAACTGGCAAGCTTGTAACTGGGGTGGATGAAGAAATAGGCGCAATAGTGGAAGAAGTGACAGGGCTACAAGTACCAGAAGAGCATGAGGTGATAGTGGTGTAGTAAGTAGTCATATCATCAGAAGTAGATGGGACTGGAGCAGCGCTTGTTGAGACAACAGTAGAGGAGGAAATTTCTGTGGTGACTGGAGTAGAAGAAGGAATCTTGCTGCTACTTGTAGTCAAGGGGGTGGTAGAAGTAGTAATCTCAGTAATTGGGCATACTGTTGTTGTGACAATAACCGTCGAATCGCTTGTAATAGTGGTAGTAATTGTTGTATACTGTGTAGTATGCTCTGAGGATGATGAACTAACCGGTGAGATTGAACTAGAAACTGGAGCCTCGCTAGTAGTTGGAACTGGAACCAATGAACTAGAGTGTATTGGAGCAACACTACTTGATGGAACGGGAACCAAAGAGCTAGAAGGAATTGGAGCAACACTGCTGGAAGATGGGACTGGAACTGGAGTGCTTGAAACTGGTACAGCGCTTGTTGAGCTCTCGGTAATAACAGTTGAAGCAGTGATAGGATGGCAAGTACCGTGACTACACGAAGTGATGGTCGTGTAGATTGTGGTATAATCTTCGTCAGTTTCAGTAGAGGTGACTGTGTGAGGTCCAATGCTGGTTGATGTCACAGGACTGCAAGTTCCATGAGAGCAAGAGGTGATGGTGGTGTAGTAAGTTGTGAGCTCGTCATCAGTAGTAGTTGAAACGACAGTGATGATATCATCAGTAGTGGAAGGGATAGGTTGTTCAGTAGTCGAAGGAACTGGTTTCTCTGTGGTAGAGGGAACTGGTTTTTCGGAAGTTGAGGGGGCAGGTTTCTCAGAAGTTGAGGGGGCAGGTTTCTCAGAAGTTGAGGGGGCAGGTTTCTCAGAAGTTGAGGGGGCAGGTTTCTCAGAAGTTGAGGGGGCAGGTTTCTCAGAAGTTGAGGGGGCAGGTTTCTCAGAAGTTGAAGAAAATGGCTTTTCACTTGATGAAGAGACGACAGCGGATGAAGAAGTCACTGGCGCAGGGCCTGGCTCACTAGAAGTTCTATGAGAAGCCGAAGAAGTCGTGGGGAGAGGAACGCTGGATGAAGTCTCAGTAAGAGGGCAAACAGTCGTTGAGATAGTTACCTTCCCATTAAGAGTGAACGTGAAACGACGGGTTTCAAACAAGTGGGGCGGTATAACTGGATTCAAGTCGTCCAAATGATGAGCGGCCTTGTCAGCGTTTGCACTGGATGATTGCAAAAACACGTATGCAGCCACGTAGGCGGACAATTTCTTCAATTGCATCTCTCTTACAATGAAATACTATAAGAAAATGAGTAAAAATGAAGAAAACAGTTGGTGTGAAAAAGGGGAAAAGAATGGAGAGGAATCCGCGATAATTTATATGCTTTGCCGGGTCACTTTTTACCCCTTTATTGTACAATGATTTAGATTTTTGTCTCTATGATTACTAGTACATTGGCTATGCAGTGTTGATAGACGTATCTTCTTTCCGTTTCTCATATATATGGGGCGCGGAGGTCCAGTATACCAAAGAGTAGATGGTACAGACAACTCGAGCTTATTCGCGGGAATATATTGTTAAAATGTCCTTTTAATGCACTGATTTTGACGAGGCTGGAGGTTGGATTAGTGGCCATCAGTTACATGGTATACCCGAACATGAATACCCAGTTGTATACCCGTAGCAGAATGTAAAATTTACGGTTCTCGGAAGCTTTGACCATTCAGGGGGGAGTCGTACATGCATATACGAACTACAAAAATTCCTTAGTAGTGTGCATTACGGGAAGTATAAAAAATTATACTTTGGTCCCACCGACACGGATACAACAGTATAAAGTGTACCTGCGGGAGCATCATAAGATATTTATTAATGTTAATTTTAAAAATGCATAACATAGCATCAAGAAATATATATCTGTATATCCAAACCCTCAAGGCGGCGGATAGCTAAATATAGGCATTGTTTCAGCTTCATGTACTATTTCAGCTAGGAGTTCTTGCGGGAGCAGCGTATCTATAGCATCGGCGTAACCATCTACGTCGACGCCATTGACCCCTTGCTCCAGCAATGCGGTCGTAGCACCAATGGTAATTGGGGTCTACTTCGACATTCTGCAGAGCACGGTCGCTTACCCAGCTTTTGGTAGCTATATCCAATTCCCAGGGGTCATCTGCTAAAAAGTGCCAACCCTCTGGGGGTAGTATCTCGTCCAAAAAGGGTGATCCAGGCGGTCTATCTTCTCTAAGCCTTCTTTCAGTGTTAGGCGTATACATTTCCGACGTATAAGCCCAGTGGTTCCATGTCGACGGGGTCCAACCTTGCCGTTGTAGTTCGAATATTTCAACCTGTTTGCATTCTGGTGGTTCGTCAATTATAATATCCTTCTTAGTATATATATGCAATAACTCGGCCATTTCTTCCTCGCCGGGCTCTACGTATTTCTCAGCAAGTTTATTGGCCTTTTGGTATATGCCCGGGTGTAATAAAAGTATCACGACCCATCCACTAACAATTGCTATTCCGCTGAATGGAATTCGGGATGCTGCATATCCCGTGAATACAACTCCCGCTAATAGCACAATAAATAAGGCACTTGCATCGCGTTCATCATCAGAAAAGCTGCCCAGGCCATAAAATAACTGTTCGAGTTTTTCAATATGTTCAGCAATAGAATTAAGTGTTAAAGTAGTACTAATAACACTTTTCCTAAACCCTAGACTTTGTTTGGTGGGCTTATCTTCCAGAATCTCTCTTTGCGA
This sequence comes from Groenewaldozyma tartarivorans, assembly GCA_030574255.1. NCBI lineage: Eukaryota > Fungi > Ascomycota > Dipodascomycetes > Dipodascales > Trichomonascaceae > Groenewaldozyma > Groenewaldozyma tartarivorans. The sequence continues at coordinate 59,079 of JAJMEQ010000070.1, read as the reverse complement.
CGGCAACGGTAGTAATTCTTGGGGAAATGGATGCCTATGATCATATCCAGGTACAAGCACTCCAGCTAATATCGCAATGCTAGGTAGGCACAAAATTAAAAAAGGATGCAGGCATAAAATCGTATATATACAAAGAATTGATATCGTGAATGATGGATGGTCCCATGAAATAAATAAGAGGATTTTTTCGTGCAAGTCAGAAAGCAGTCTGCTCCTATTGCGTATTTTCGCCAGGCTCGTGGCTAGTACGACCAACGAAAGCGACGGAACGTGTTGTTCCTCGTCCATCGCGGGTCCTAAAGTGACATAGATATCGCGATATCAATAATATTAAGAATATTATTAGTATATCGATATCAATAACAATGTAATAATAGTTATTGTTAATATATTGATTTCAGCGCGCTCGTTATAGCGTGAACTGGCTCTCCAATATTAATATATTTTTCTCGGAGAATTCGAACTCGAATATATATCGCTATATAAAATGATACTTTTTTTGTACGCGATTGAGTATATATACTGATGATGCGATCGATGACGTTGTATTAATATCATAATGCCGGTAGTTATCAATATTAATATAGAATCATCAGACGTCTGAAGACTACGGGTTCATGTTTCATCTAGGAATTAGATTGTACACTGTCTAGCTCTTTATAAACTGCTCGAAATTCCTGCTCGTCGGCAAGAATCTCTTCTGAAAGGACTTCAGTATATATCTGGTACAATTTCCTGGCTAGTTTTTCTACCCATGGGTCAACTTTCTTCCCGGGCTTCTTTGTGCCTTCTCTAGCTATTCCCTCTCTATTCAGCAGGGTTTCGTAAAGCTCTTTGCATTCCTACTCAGTTAGTCGTTATTTCAGAAACCAATCTTCGCAGCTTTTCTTACTGTTTCAGATATGGACTTGTGATCCTTCGCTAACGGGTGTTCATTCAAAGTTGCAGCTACTTTACCAAAATCCTCACCGTGCTCATAGACCAACTGGCTGACTAACAGCTGGTACAACGGCGAGTCCGTACTCATCAGTCTCTCTCAAGATGGAAATAATTATGTTCAAATGGGGCATTTAATCATGGTCGTCGATTCGATCGATCGGCCGATATCGATATTATAATTAGCTAGCTATAGCTAGCTATAGCTATGTTATTTATAAGTGCGGATAATCAAAACGTTCATGATCATGATACAACAAATAAGGCTGATATCGATGTCATCACTGATTTGTTTACAACCTTAAAAACTGGCCGTGGTGTGCTGAGCTTTTCATATGAACCTTCACGATAAGTCAACAAAGAAAATACTGGGACAAAGCTTGGTGGCAGGAACACATCTTTCAAGCCAAGTCAAAGGATTAACGGACCAACGTTATAATAGTGGCATCACTCCTGAACCCAAATTCACTCTTTTATTTTTGCTTTTCTGCTAAGGTTGTTTGGCCGAGGAAAAGTGTATTTTCAGATCTTTATATTGACAGGGGTGAACCTATTTTTTGCAAAACTTGCCCCCACCCAGAAGGAAACTCTATTAGTACAGGAGCCCTGAAATTAACATAGGGAACTGTGAACTGCTCTGAACTAAACGGTGTTCTCCATATTGCCCTTCGGGCTAAGCTAACAATAGTTACCATTGTGTTAGCGTCAACTGGTCGGAAGTGATTTCGGGTAACACATCGGCCACCAAAATCTGATCATTATACATTTACGGGTCTAGTGTAATTTCGCAGCCTTGTCACTCATTTTATATTTAAAAGACTCTGGTAGTCTTTCAATCTCCAAAAGCGTTTGTGGTTGTCTTTTGGTAAAACGCTAGTATCAGCGAGTTAAAACATATCAAGATCCACAATAAGTTGGTTGTGGCTTGTACATCCAAAAGCTCGATATAGGATTAACAGATATTGCTTTAGCATTGGAAGACTACTTCTCATGTACAGCTTGTTGTGATGACAGTCGCAACTTCAATGGACAATGGTAAGTTTACTGGATTGGTATAATTGAACTGTTGAAGCTAATAAATTCTAGGTCCTTCATATACAGATCCATCATTACAGGATATAAGGCGTGTCCGCAGAGATGATCAGTAAGCTTTGAATGATGATAATTTTAGTATTGTATTTGGATGGCTAACAGTTTAGGCGATATCCTTCTTTGATACCTGTAGCTCAAACAACAGCTAGGAGGTCTGCATCGGATGTAATTGGTCAAGTTCATTCTCGACTATCGCAAGCTCATAGTGTGCATAGTAATAATGCCCCTTCTTTAATTCCACTACCTCAGCAGCAGGTATTTCGTCAGAGTAATACTCGACTAGTGTCATCTGCATCTGCATCGAACATCTCTACAATGAGGCCAACTCAGCCTGTACCTCCAAGGACGGTATCGGTTTATAATGGAAGCAGTGGCGAAAATTCAAGTATTGGCACAGGGTTTGTTAATCCCAAATCTCGGAGGAATACAATGCTCCTTTCACAATCTATGAGCCATCAAAATTTACGAAGTTATACATCTGAAACAGCATTAGGCAGTTCTCAACATAAGCCTGTTATAAGGGGGTCTTCTCATCAAGCTACACCTAGGGCACCTTCTGGACCTCGTCTTGCTCCGAGAGTATCATCTATGTCTTCATCATCTCGGCCCGTCTCTCCGCCTCCACCATCTATTCCTTTGCATACAGCTCCACCGCCTCCTGTTCCTCCAATACCAATGCAGATGGTGAGCGGACAGCCACCACCCCGGAGACTCAAAAATGGTCGGTTAGTTCAAGTTACCTCTATGGGTAATCTTCGTGAACAGCAGCCTTCTATGGCTGTTGCTGCCGCGGCGTCTGCTATCTCATCATCCAGGCCATCTGAAGCATCCCTAGGATATGCCACCAACCAGCAGTTATCTAGACAACCTGGAGCTCTCATAGGATATGCTACCAACCAACCGCCAAGGCCGCCTTTGCACAACCAAAGATATCAAAGTACTGATGCTGTCCATCAACAGCCTCATCACCAAAATTCACGACCAGATCTAAGACGGATTGTCACAAATCCGGAAGGTACGGGCCCAAGAGAGCAGGTGCCACATATAGGGTATAGTCCAGTTAGGATGTCACCATATCGTGCTCGTGCTGCCAAGCATTATACACATGATTTTAGTGACGTAACATCAGGTCGGTCCGAATCAGTTACATTAATGAGTCCTTCCCAAGGGGGTGGGATGGGTACTACCACCCAAAGAATGCTTCATGGGGGGTCACCAGCAGGTTCTTTGGCGTCAGGTAATTCACAAGGGTCATATTCACCTCTGGATGGTGCACCCACATCAAGGATTCCATCACCAGTGTTAATTCATCCTGTAGAGAATGAAGAAGAAATTAGACTGATGATGATGCAGATGGTTACGGAATCGCCAAGAGACGGTGCCCAAAATAAGGAACTGACTACTGAAAATAAAGTCGCGATGGACGAGTTATTGTATGGCGACAAATTCAGATATACTCACAAACAGCCTACTTATGTTTTACGAAGTAATGCGAAATTAACAACATTTGAACGAACAGAAATTCAGAGTTATGGTAAAGTCTACTTCAGTGGGAAAAAGGATATACGCAAGAATCATGGAGATATAAGAGACTCAGCTAATAACCATGGTTATGATGATGCTAACGGTGATTATAAAGTAGTCATTGGTGATCATATAGCATATCGATATCGTATATTAGGAGTGTTGGGTAAAGGTAGTTTTGGTAAGGTACTGAAATGTATTGATCACGCCACTGGACGACTGGTTGCTGTTAAACTAATTATTAACCGCAAAAAGTTCTATGTTCAGGGTAGACTTGAACGGGATATATTACAAGAATTGACTGAACTTGATCGTAATGATCAATTTCATTTAATAAGATTTCTCGATGGCTTTACTTTCAGGAACCATCTTTGTATTGCCACTGAATTGTTGGGGATTAATTTATATGAATTACTGAAATTTAACGGATATAAAGGGTTAAGTGTTCCTCTTGTGCAGCATTTCTCTCGACAAATGGTAGAAGCATTGGAGTTTCTTCAATCAGAAAGTTTTATTCATTGTGATTTAAAACCTGAAAACATCTTATTATCTGATCCAGCTCGAGGTCAAATCAAGATTATTGACTTTGGTTCTTCCTGTAGAGAAAGGGATCGAATATATACTTACATACAATCAAGATTTTACCGATCACCTGAAGTTATGTTTGGAACTGGGTACGGTATGATGATAGACATGTGGAGTTTGGGATGTATAATAGCTGAACTACTGGTTGGAAGGCCCATATTCGCTGGTGAAAATGAACAGGAGCAGGTTGCAAGTATTATTGATGTTCTGGGGGAGCCTAATCCGGCGTTGCTTGAGCATAGCAGAAGAAAACGATTATTTTTTTATGATAATGGGAAAGCTAGAATCGTCAAGGGGAAAGATGGGAAACGTCACGGCATTCCCAAATCGAACGATCTTAAGAAGGCATTGAAAGAAAATTGCACTGAAGATGGATATGACTTCCTTCAAAGGTTATTAACCTGGGACCCAATGGCTCGAATGAATGCATATCAAGCAAGCCGACATAACTTTATTGTGAAACCCCAACGTCTTGAATAGCAAATTCATGATTATGTAATTATTTTATATAGAGAATCCAAGCACAGTTTATTAGTTATAGAAACAGAGTTGTAGATTGTTGTCTCCAACTTTACTCAACCCCATATATCAATTTTGCGATGTAACCTTATGTAACCTCGTGGGATTAGTTCTCTGACTGGCATGGAGACCTATATTTTGCCCAATTCCAGTACGTACTACTAGCGTTATAATTGTTATAACTTATGAGATCTCGTAGATCTCAATGCCATTATAATGTCATCTCAAATTTGAAAGTAAACGTTTGAGATCGATCATGCATGCATGTCGAAGCGCTTAATCGGTTATTATATCTTACTGTGTTTGCTAGAACGTTCTTAACCTTTTAGGCCGAACCGGTCCGGCTTCTTATTAGCCGCGATTGGGTTGTTATATATAGTGGGGTATCCCCTAGCTAACCGGTTCAAGATCTTCTTCCCATCAATTTTCATATAAATTATAGCTTTCTTCCCCTGGCTTCCCCATTCATTGAATATCTCTTAAAACAACATCTACTCTCTTTTGCTAATTTTATAATGTCTCAGAAAATCTTAAGATTCGGTGTTGTCGGCGCCGGCCGAATGGGCTCGATTCATATTGAGAACATCTTATCTACCCGGTTCACCACCGTAACTGCTGTAACTACTGTGGTTGAAAAGGAAAAAGAATGGGTCAAAACTGCTGTCCCAGAGGCCAAGGTCTATGACAACTTTGACGACTTCATTAAGGACCCTAATGTAGACGCAATTGTTATTTGCAGTCCCAATTTTCTCCATGAAGAGCATTTTCTCAAGGCTCTACAAAACGGTAAGCACGTTCTGTGTGAGAAGCCACTATCTATCCAAGCTGACGTTGCTTGGAAAATGTACAAGGAAAGTCTCAAGTATCCTCATCTTAAAGTCGCTTGTGCCTTTCCGAGACGATTTGTCAACTCATACCGAGAAGCTCGTAAGGCAATTGCTGCTGGTGAAATCGGTAAGGTTATCAATGTAAGATCACAAACCACCGATTTGAGAGAAACTTCACCATTTTTTGTCAACTATATCAAGACTTCTGGTGGTATCTTTGTTGACTGCAATATTCATGATATTGATGCCGCTCTTTACTTAATTGGTGAAGATATTACTCCTGAAACAGCCTATGGTACTGGTACCACAAATGTTTTCCCACAGTTCAAGGAATGGGGTGATGTTGACAACAGTTTTGGATTAGTCAATGCCAAGGAGGGTGTTGTTATCAATGTTTATGGGTCAAGGGATAACCCATACGGACACCATTCAGCTACCGAGGTGACAGGAACTAAAGGTAGAATCCTGATCAATGGTGAGCCTCGTCACTATAATGTGGATTATAGTACTGCTCAAGGTACAACCCTTAAGGCCGCGCCTACCCAGATGGAACTTTTTTCTGATGCATATAGGGTTGAGATCCAGGCTTTTAGAGATTGGGTTTTGTTTGATGACAAAGAACATGGTTTTAATCTTAAGGATGCTGCTAAGGCAGTGTCTATTGGTGAAGAACTCCAAAAGAGTCTTAGAACCGGTACCATCACTAAGATTTCTTACTAGTTGCAATATAAATGTACATTTTGTATGAATAAATTAAAAACTTTGCTATCTCATTATATATCTGCCCCACTCTGGAGAGCAAAAAAGGTTTGGCAATAAAAAACTTCAAAAGAAATAGCCCCACCAAATCTTAAAGCCGGTTGCCGATCGGCATTCTGCCCATGGGACCGCGGAATATTACCCCTGAATCGATATCGATCCGGATCCGGATCCGGCTTCGAATTCTACGAGGATTATAGTTAAAGAATTTTTTACAAACAATAAAAATTCAAACATTAACTATTTATGCATTATACCGTTTATACGCGTCAGACTCAAAATTTATTGGTAAAGGTATTGAGATAAGTCGACATAATTGCCTCTCTTTTTCTGCTCCTCAATAGAATATCTTGGTCTAGTCTTGCCTAGTTGTTCGGCAAGGATTTGAATAGCAACAAACTTTGATTGGACTCTTGCCAATGGAATTGCTCCGCTGACGTAGTAGGTCCTTGGTATTCCGCAGTCTCTATACAATCCATTGATTTCACCTTCGGCGTCAAGACCCCAGATAGTCTTAAGCTTAGCAGCCCATTTATCACCGAGAGTCTCTGCAACTGATTCCCTAAAACCAGTGAAACCAGTGCAGTATATGATCAAGTCAGGAGAAGCCTTTGAACCATCCTTAAATACAACTTCATCAGCAGTGTAATGATCAATCTCACCAGGCTTCATCTTAATACTACCATCAATAATCTTCCCGCAAGCACCACTGTCATAGTAGTACCCACCACCACGCTCCATTGAAAGCAGCATAAACCCAGCATCATCCGGGCCCTTGTACCATTGAAAGTTGGCTTTTTTCAACCCTTCAATAAGATCCTTGTCAAGCTCAGCGACCTTAGAGATTAGTCGCTGGTGAACAGCTTTTTGAAGAGCCTTAGGAGTGGTGTCGGCGATTCTATCTGCATAATCCACGTCTACACCGTCAACCCATAAGTCTCCATTGAAAGTCTTAATGTTACCGTTTGCAATTGACATGACAAATGTAGGTGATCGTTGGAGAATAGTAGGTTTAGCACCGTGATTATACAAATCAAGGGCAATATCATGACCGCTTGAACCAGACCCAACAACAAGAACTTCCTTGCCTGCAAGTCCTTCGCCGCCCTTGTGTTGAGCAGAGTGGATAATGGGGTTCTTGTAAGTACTCTGTCCTGGAACTGGAGCGGGCCATTTAGGTTTACCACCGGAAAGGCCAGTGGCCAGAACGAGATGAGTCAATTCAAAAGTATATTCCACACCATCTCTGTCAACAGTCACATGCCATTTCTGAGTCTTTTCATCAAAGGAAGTCTTTTCAGGAACAACAGCTGATTTGGTCCATACATTGAGTTCAAGAAATTCAACGTATGACTCAAGGAAGTTACCAAGCTTACCAGCAGAGATAAACTCGGGGAAAGTCTTGGGCCAAGGGACATAAGGGAATTCTTGACTATATAAAGTATCATGAAGAGCAAGAGACCCGTATCTCTTTCTCCAGTTATCGCCGATTCTCTCAAATCGATCAATAACAAGAGCCTTGATTCCATGGTATTTTAGTCTTGCAGCGGTAGCCAATCCGCATTGACCACCACCAACAATAAGGACAGTCGGCTCGGGGTTCTCAATCTCCTGCTTTCTCAAAGTTTCATAAGGAATAGGGGAGTTCTTGTCTCCCTTGATTCGGTTAGGACCGGCAATTTCAGGGTGTCCATGGATACCATCCAACGCAGTATACAATATCTGAGCACCAACTTCGCCTGATTCAGTCTTGACCAACCTTACAGTGGAAAGAGCATGGCCAATAGCAGTATCGAATCTGAATCCAAACTCGATATATCCATAATCATCAAGTGTATGAAATTTAGGCTCAAGGTCAATCTTACCACCGTAAGCTCCAGTTTCAGGGAGAGTATCCTTAGCAGCCTGCAACAAATTATCCTTGGTCAGGGTTCGGTAGTCATTGGTAAATGCAATTACATCTCTCCAGAACCCATTGGGGACTACCAAAGCGTCAAACGCCTCGGCATCCTTGTTCTCAACAGCGTTCCGAAATCTAGCAACAAACTCTTCAGCATAAGCTCTAAGTACCTGCGGAGTGGTGTCCTTAGCGGTAAACCTGTTTGGAGGAAGCTGTGCCGCTATAACTGAGAAATGAGTAGTCACCATTATGAAGGATTATAAGAAAAATGATAGTAAATGACTCTCTTGAGGAAAATAAACTGAGAATGACAGACAAGTTTACGTCTTTATATATTTTCGGCTCATGAGGTGGCTCGCGTAGTTTTGTTTTAGTTCTGTTTTGGTTTTTTGCTTAGTGTGGAGAAGCATTCGGTGATCGGTAACTATGTATTACCATATTAGGTAAAGGCTATTTAGCGGCGTTCATGGGTCCAACCAAGGCATATGTGTGGGGGCGATATGATTATGTCCCGGCTTAAGGTCGGCTAAGCTGACCGGTCTAGCGAGCAGCACTGAGAAAACGTCATCTCTGACTTAACCGGTCGGCGCTAAATGGGCGTCAGATCTGGTGATGACGTCGTTAAGTTAACCTTTACCCCACAGTATCACATATATTGTGGGGTGCATTTCCAAAATCGGTAGTCGTTCCCCAGCCGCACGAGCTCCAAAATTGGTAATAATTCCGTTTTCATTAATAACAGCATAAGCTAGGCTATTACAATCCTCTAGAATCTTGAGGACGTCCTGAGGAAGAAGATTTTTTCTAGCTGTAGAAATAATAAAATAGGTGCAATAGTTATATATAATCTATGTAATATTTAATCCACTATGTCATTGCACGAGAATGAGACTCACTAAAATCATGTGGAATAGGCGTTATCAGTGATAACAACAAATCTACGTCTTTATTCCTATCTTTCCCGAAAACGTACGTCCCGGATGCGTTACTGTTCATATCTTCTTCTATTGTAGATGTTTGATTGCGATCCGTATTCGCGTGTTCCCTAACTGTATTGTGGTCTTCTTCTAGCAACCTTTCAAAAGTATGTCTGAGCCATAAAGCATGATCCCAGCTTTCTCTTCCTTGATTTAAAGTCATTAAGCAAATCTGTATCTGTAGCTTTGAAACTATTGATTCGTTAGACTTGTAGTCTACTATCAGTATAGCCATAGCCGTAACGAATAATGAATAAATATCTTGAGGAATCGTCAAAATGTCCATCACTGCTAGTTTGGCTACTTGGGATACAATTTCATTAGCAGATTTCACTGACTCCTCGAGTGAACACATTTCTTGATTTTGTGAATCGACCATTCTCGGTCTATATATATAAATCATCAAATGATGATATACCATGGCAGCATATGTTGCGGCTGTTGAGTTTGGATTGCGGTTCCAATCCAGACATTCAGGTAGCCTATCTTTCCATTCAAGTAGCTCTTCTGAATAATTGTCAGGGTTGTAAGTCGGCCCACATCTTGGATCATATCTGCCACTAAATACCTTCCACATGATGAGATTAGATTTGCACACTTCTATAAGTAAATGGTAATAACTTTTATCAGCTTTGCCAAACAATGAAGTATTTTCAGGATCTTCATCCACTTTTTCAAAATCCTCTATTGTCAGTACTTCAACGTCGCATCTTAATTCACATATTTTATGAGGGCGGCCTAAAGTTATAGATGTCATTAAATCTCGTACAACCATGCACCACCAAATGATACGAAGATGAGCTTGGTCTTGCTCATCAACATTTGAATGTATCGTTGATCTATGCATACCTAAATCCTCAGCAACTGTTACAGCTACTGAAAGCCATGATCTACTGTTCCATACCCTCCGAGGTTTACCTCCACAGAAAGATAATAAAAAAGCTGCCTGAACAACAATCAGCATGTCTGTCTCTGAATCTTCATCAAATATCATTTTAGCATTCTTGTAAAAGGCATCCTTTGCGTCAGCACGGTGAGCAAATCCGGCATTGTGGATAACAGATGAGTCGCAATGGTAGCATGCAGCAAAGCATAATGCGTTTAGTAAAAGAGGAGGAACTGTTCCGAGAGTATATTGCTCTGAAAACCATCGTCGGTTGATAATTGGATAAAATGGATGGATAACTCTGAAATAAGTTGATATTAGCCCCTCTAATGCACTGTTCTCAAGTTTACTGGCAACACTCTCGGGTGAGCATGCTGATGTATTATCAGATGAGCTTACACTTGAAGGGGGCGTTTGATTCCTATCAGTACCGATACCCATACTATTTTCATCGGATATAGCTGTCATATACACATGTCCGCTATCTTGTGGCCTTCTTAAAAGCATGCTAAGAGGGCATGACTCTCCTAAAAAAGACATTGTTTGTCTTGTAATAGTATCACCCTTTTTAACTCTATCAATAAAGAACTCCAACGTCTCTCTGCCCTTGGTATCTCTTGAGACTGATACAAACATAGAATCTGTCGACATTTTGCCTGATGCGTATGGCCAAGGTGTTGCTTTGCTGAAGTTTACAGGGCTTTGTGTTCTGGTGGCATTTACTGAGGGTATCAAATTAAGTGGAGTTAATGAACCGTTCCACAAAGAGGAAGTAGCCGTATTATTGGAGCCTGTCCCTACTCTCGGAGAATTTGTACTGTCGTTATTAATATTTCCACTGTACAAATCTAATGAACCTGGAAAATTCAGGCTATTTGTAAAGTTATTAAAGTCCGTTGAGCTGACAGCCCCAGTATTTGTGTCGCTGCCGTGATGATGGCTAACAGAAGACGGGGTATAATGGTGGTGTCTACTGTAAACTGGAGATTTAACAATCTGAGTGGTATTCTGATAGTGGACTGATTCTGGGAAAGCTTGTAAGACCGGTAAAAATTCATTGCCGGTTTCACTAGCCCGTCGGCCATATAAATTCGGGGATGCACCCACCAATCCTGGTGAAACGTCATTTTTGTCTGAAACAGTTTTTTCTGATGCATTTACAGCTGGAGTTAGATCTTCTGTAGCCTCCGAGACAACTACGCCATTTGAGTCGTTATTATTAGGTTTTTTCTTCTTTTTTCTGAGCTGAGTCAACGGTTGGCCGGGCTGAATAGGAAACTCGTATCCGATCATCTTCTTCGAAGGAAACAGTTCACAGTTACTGTGGTCGCCCCGAGCTTCACATCTCGAGCATGGAATACCATGAGTGGTTATGTCGCATTTCATTTTGAGCCTGTGGCAGTGTCTACAAGCAAATGACGACCTCTTCAACTTTCTTTTGGGTTTCTCACCAGTCATGTTCAAAAGGAGACTTAGCTGCTAATAAATGAAGCTTTCAGGAGTACTTGCAGGCTGTTTGGTAGCTACAGCCTGTCGTGAAATGTCAGGACTAAGTATGAAAGAAGCTGGACTGGTATGGGTGATTAGAATATATTCCTAGACTAGAGCGCTCTATAGCTAGTCGACTAGTCTGGGGAGACGGAGAAACCCCACGCTTGCATCTTTCTAGTACGCGTACGTACTTATATCGTGCCTACCCGCATGGCACGTGCGAAGCACTAACATAATGTATATATGCTTTAGTTCGAGTCCAAACCCCACCACCGACACTAAAGTTGTGCCACAGCCAAAATTTTAAAGCAAGCCAATCGGGGCGCTTACCCAAACAGGAAATTTTTAAAAATGCGGGGTACGCGGAACCGTGAAGATCAGAACTCAAGAATTTTCAAGCAAATGTGCATTTAATGGCATACTTAATATTGTGGTAACTTGTAAGTATACGTACTTAGCCGGCCAGCTCGAGATCTCCCGATTACGCACGGCCGTACGATTTAGTGTCTCCGGTTAACTTTACACCGGGACATCCAATTGGGCTGATTTTAAATAGCCTAATAGCCTATAGCTATTGAGTTCGAATAATATTCTAATCTCACAGGCTTCGATTTCTCAGTATAGAACACCATGACCACTCCACCAAAGTCATTCAGCGATCTCCCCTCTTACGAAGAATTGCCAGATAAACGGCGATATTGGCCATGGCCCAAGGGATCTCACGAGGAGGGACTGGGCCTGCTCAATCTTCTGACTCCGGATCATGTTGCCAAAGTGGTGCAAAGCGAAGTCAAATCTGGTAGAAGAGTGGGGTTGGGCTGGGACTTCCATAAAGTGGAGTACCCTTACTTTGACCGTCTCTTGTACAACATCAAGATATACAAGAGTAGTCCGAGTTCGTTTGATGACGAGTACCATTTTAACCCCCAGCAATCGTCTCAATGGGATGGGTTTAGACACCATTCTCAACCGGTCTTTGATGCCAAAGACGGTGAGGAAAAAATGATCTGGTACGGTGGAACAACTGAGGCTGAGATCCTTGAAAACAAGACTGGTAGAATTGGTATAGGACATTGGGCCAAGGAAGGCATTGCTGCCCGAGGAGTTCTACTAGACTACGCTTCATGGGCTAAGGAGAAGGGAATCAAATATTCCACTATGTCTGATCACCAAATCACTCTTGATGAGCTTAAACAAGTCGCTGAGTATTACAATGTTGAATTCCAGCCGGGGGACGTTTTGCTGATTCGAATTGGGTTTATAGAGGAGTGGGATGCTCTTCCAGAGCAGGCCAAAAAGGATTACAGAAATGGCAGTGAAGCACATCATGCTGGTATTGAAGCTACTGAAGAAATGGTCAAATGGCTTTGGGATAACCATTTCTGTGCTGTGGCTGGCGATGCTGTTTCAGTTGAAGTCTTCCCGCCAGTTGATCCTAATTTCTCTTTGCATCATTATTGTTTGGCTGGTTGGGGCATGCCTTTGGGGGAAATATTTGATTTAGACGGGCTGGCAAAGATCGCCCACGAAGAAAAGAGATACTCGTTCTTTTTCGCTAGTATTCCATTTAACGCATTCGGTGGAGTTTCCTCAGCACCAAATGCTATGGCTATATTCTAGGTAGATATTTGTATATTCTGATATAATCTTGAATGAAGATATTAATCCGTGGGGAACCCCCACTTTCGTATTACATGGTGGTCTATTGGTGGACGGTTGGCAGATCGTGCACTGCAGTCAAATGTAGTATGTAAAAATTTTACAGTAAAATTAATCCAAAAATATAACGAAAAATAACGTGGGTGCAACTGCAGCATCGGCCCGAATTACGGGAAATAGATATCTTATTGTATTCTAGCTGATGATGATAATCTATTCGCTGTCTCAATCAATGATATCATGATCATGATCATTATTTATGCGCGTTGGTGTAGTGTGTTTCCGGGGCAACTATCGGATAACGCTTATCAAATTCGAATTATTCGTGCGAATTGTTTTTTTTAAACACTAGTTGTTGTTAAGAGGCTATATTGGCCAACTTTTAATAGTCCTAATGTAGTGCCACTTATGTGTCCATCTGCAGAGCTATCTTTTAGCCAAGTACTAGAGTTTTGGGAAATTCCGCTGAAAGAGATGAGATGATTTCGGACGAGAGTTCACTTCCGTTTTCGCACACTCTGCAGTGAGTCTGCACAGTGATGGGCACAACTCCAATGCAATATGCATCTACTTGCCAAATTTATTAGTTTGGTACTATTCCTACGGCATCCTATCAGTATTGAAACTTGGAAGAGCTAATTGAATTCTAAATTTTCCAATTTGGGAATTAAATTGGGGAAAATTTTTTTTGCCAAATTTTTTGGAGGAAGCCTGAAAGACGATTTGAGATCATAGGATACTAACCCAGATTTTGATTCAGATTCATTTCAAAATTTTTCGAAATTTTTTAAAATAGGATATCTCTTCATTATGATATTGAAAATCTTTAATAAGCTAGCATATAGTAAATTTGGTAGCTCTAAATACAATAATGGTAAAAATATCACCTGATGCAATACAAATATCTGGGGATATTGCTCTATAAATATTACAGCCTAATAGGCCAGGCCGATAGGATCGATCTTCCAGACTTCCACTTTTAAGCGCCATCGATCGAGGCTCAAACGTTCAAACCTTAAAACATCATGATATGGTAGTTCACGGAGACCCGAACAATTTACTCTTATATACAGTGTTATGCACAGTGTTAGGAGCAATTCAAAATTTAAGCAACCTTTTTGCAAAACTCTTTCTAAATACGGTGCCCAAAACTGCTAAGGCCCTTCAGAGTCAAGTTGAATACGCTGTCGTAACAACCCCCAGGGCCCTAGCTCAAATTAAAACGTAGATCCCGAAGAGCTAAGCGCAATCGATTACTCATCGCGCGCAAAAATATCCTAATATTTGCTTATTCGGATATCGTAACGTATACTGTACATCTACCGCTAGCTTGTTTTTCCGATCATCTTATAAAAGCCAGGGATGCTGCCCCCAACATGACTGCAAGTGTGTGAAATTGTGGCTTAATATAAATATCCCTTGTTGCAATTGAACTATTCCCACTGCAATTGAGCATTTATTGTTATGTTAATATCATTCAAATTTAATTTGCAGTAAATTATTCTAACAAAGCCGATTAGTCATCATGGGTGTCAGTTTATATCATCTCCCCGCCAACGACGGGTTCGGGGCCAATCCACGCAAGGTCCTCATTCTCTTAAACGAGTTGAACCTGCCCTGGGAAAGCATCGTTGTTGAACGCTCAAAAGTTAGGACAGACCCTGAGTATCTCAAGATTCATCCTAACCGCAAAGTGCCAGTCTTAGAAGATGATGGTTTACGAATCATCGAGTCTACTTCAATTCTTCTTTACCTTGCTGAAAAATACGACACCCAACATCAGTTTCTGAGCGCAGATTTGGCCCAAAAATACGATACTATTAGCTGGGTTTCGGTACAAGCTACTGGACTAGGTCCGGCATTCTTCAATTTTGCTAATATCAAAGACAGCACCGGAGAAGTCACTGAGCAATTGAAGAAGGAAACTCTTGACTATTACAGACAGCTGGATGAGAAACTGTCCAGATCTAAGAGTGGCTACATCATTGACAGTGGGTTCTCATTGGCAGATATCTCCTGGATCGTTTTTGTTGACGACCGTCGCAAGGAAAAGCTAGGCCTTGAAAGTTGGGAAACTAATTATCCTCATGTCGCTAAATGGCAGAAGCTAGTTCGTAGTAGACCAGCAGTCATCAAATCATACGAATTCACTGATAAATAACACTTTAGGTTAGAGTATAAGACTAGGACACACCGTATCTAACGCTAGTATTAAAATATTTGTCATTTATGCGCTAGAAATATATCATTTTATTATATTTGTTCCAAGCTAGGCCTTCAAGCTTTAGCTAGAAATCGTTCAATCCGTTACTCACGTACGCACAGTCCATCTTTTGGACGTTCACAATGAATCGGAGGAGGTCCGGCAGAAAGCTGTATATAAAGTTTTAATATTCCCCGCACATGCGCATACATGCATTGTCCTTACACTAATCGACTGACTTTGATTGGCGGGTATTGCAAGTGAGATCACTCTACCCCAGAAAATGGCGACGTCAACTTTGAATGCTGACACTTCATCAATAGAGGTTCTAAATATTCTTTTAGCCGCCATTACAACACAACAACAGAAAAATCCATACAACAAACAGGTGCTGAAACATAAGTATCCTCATCGCCGACGTGTACATAACATCATATTCATCAAGGCACCTTCTTTAATCATGAGCAAAGGCGACTACGACAAAGTGCGTGCAGCTATTCGCGAAATCATCCCCCAGAAGGATTACGACGATGGGTCTATTGGACCTATCCTTGTCAGGCTAGCCTGGCATGCTAGTGGAACATATGATAAGGCTTCAGGTACTGGAGGATCGAACGGTGCGACCATGAGGTATAAACTTGAAGCCGAAGATGAGGCTAACAAGGGTCTTGAACATGCCCGCAAATACCTTGAACCCATTAAGAAACAATTTCCATGGATCAGTTATGCCGATTTGTGGACCCTTGCTGGCGCCGAAGCCATAGAATTCATGGGTGGTCCTCATATCGAGTGGAAACCTGGCAGAGTTGATTATGTCGACGATAAAAACGTGCCACCTAATGGTAGATTGCCCAATGGCGACTTGGGACAAGACCATTTAAGAGATATCTTTTATCGCATGGGGTTTAATGACCAAGAAATTGTTGCTCTTTGTGGTGCACACAACCTCGGACGGACTCATGCGAATCGATCAGGATTTGACGGTCCGTGGGTTCCCAATCCTACGAAATTTTCCAACACTTATTTTAAACTTCTTTTGAATGAAGAATGGAAATTGGATAAGTCTCCTGGCGGACGAATGCAATATTATGACGAAGACAAAGAGTTGATGATGTTACCGGCAGATTATAGTTTGATTCAAGACCCTGAGTTCAAAAAATGGGTGGAGAGATATGCGGAAGATAAAAATTTGTTTTATGATCATTTCGCAAAGGCATTTGCCAAATTGTTAGAATTAGGCGTAAGAAGAGGGCCTGATGGGACTGCTCTCATTAATGAAGTGCAGAAAAAGAGTTATTCAAAGCTGTAACTGTGTAATTCTCAGTTTAGTATTTTCATAACATTATTTATCTCAAATGTATTTTATTCCTTACTTTTTAAACTCTAGTGCTGTGCTTATAACTTATAATTAAATTATTCCGGGGCCCCGCATTTCTAACAATGTGATCATGATGTTAGTATATCGATCGATCTAGTTTCTCTAGTCTCAAGGTTGATTTGCCTTTCAAAACAGTTTGTTATTCGCCATGCCTTCGGCAAGGATTTCAAGGCCTGCAGAGCTTTACTCTTTGCATAAGACCACAATATCAAAAGCTATATATACAAGCGTATTGATCTCATTTGCTACCTGGGTAGGCAGTTCAATCAAGTCCAAGAGGCAACAACAACGGCACAATTATGATCAAGATAAATTCAACTTACCCGCCGCATCCGACAGAGTAGAGGTCGACCGAGTTTTTCTCAAACGATTGTACAGGATTATCAAGATAATTATTCCAAGTATAAGATGCAAAGAATTCTGGCTAATTAGTACACAGACTGGGTTCTTGATCTTGCGTACCTTGATATCATTATATGTTACAAAGCTCGATGGTAAGCTTGTTTCGCATTTAGTACGAGGCAAGGCCCAAAAGTTTCTAGTTGGTCTCATATGGTGGATGGTTATAGCTATTCCCGCCACATTTACCAATGCCATGTTGAGATATATACAAGGCACTTTAGCATTGAGATACCGAGTACGCTTGACTGACCATATCTTGAAACGATATTTTTCTTCAACCAATACGCCGGTATATTATTCTATACACAATCTTGATGATAGAATTAAGAACCCTGACCAGCTGATTACTGTTGATGTTGCTCGATTTTCTCGTGCTGCCGCGAAGTTGTATTCCAACTTATCCAAACCAATACTTGATCTTGTCTTATATTCTTGGCAGTTAAAACGCAGTATTGGCGGTGAAGAAATGTTTTTTATTGGATTACTTGTACAGATATCTGGCTATGTCATGAGAATGTTGACCCCACCATTTGGCAAATACGTTGCCAAAGAAGCACAACTTGAAGGTGATTTCAGACACCAGCATTCCAGAGTTATAGAATTTGCCGAAGAAGTTGCCCTTTATGATGGCCATGATCTAGAGAAAACTATTCTCGACCGGTCCTATTTCACACTTATAAAGCATGTTAATCGAATACTGCGCCGTCGGCTGTATTATGGAATGTTGGAAGATTTCACAATAAAATATTTCTGGGGTGCATTAGGACTGGTATTATGCTCAGTACCGGTTTTCTTCAAACCACGACTTTCTTCTCCTGGCAGTGGTGATAGAACCCAGACATTTGTAACCAACAGACGATTATTGATGGATTCGTCTGATGCTATTGGCAGATTGATGTTTTCTTACAAGGAAATCACCCAATTAGCTGGCCATACTGCAAGAGTAATATCGTTATTAGATACCATGGACGACATAAGCCAGGGTAATTATAACAAATCTAAAGTGGTTGATATTCCTCGAGGTTCAGTCGAACATAGCGACCAAATTGTATTTGATAAGATTGCTATTGTATCTCCTAGTGGTGATGTGTTAGTATCAAGTCTATCCTTTTCAGTTCAACCTGGACAGCACTTACTTATTGTTGGACCGAATGGATGTGGCAAGTCTTCATTATTTCGGATACTGGGTGGACTTTGGCCAGTATATGGTGGTAAACTCACGAGACCCGAGAGCATTTTTTATATTCCTCAACGACCCTATTTATGTAAAGGGTCTTTGCGTCAGCAAATCGTTTACCCCAAGCCAGAATCAGAGAACACAATGTCAGATAATGAGTTGCTAGAGATGATGAAAGTGGTTGACATTGATGAATTAGTAGAGATGGTAGGTGGCTGGGACGTAGAGAGAGAATGGCGGGAAGATTTAAGTGGTGGTGTTCAACAACGAATAGCAATGGTAAGATTATTTTATCACCGACCAAAATTTGCTATACTTGATGAATGTACTTCGGCCGTTACTCTAGATATTGAGACTGCTATGTACACTTATGCGAAACAGCTGGGTATCTCCTTAATGACAGTATCACACCGACCAAGTCTTTGGAAATATCACAATCTTATATTACAGTTTGATGGGGCAGGAGGCTACGTTTTCACTGATTTAGACGCAGAACAAAGGTTGAAGCTAGAAGAGGAGAAATTACAGTTAGAATTACAATTACGAAATGTGGATGAAATGAGAGAAAGACTAAATGCTCTGGAATCTCTTCAACAGAGATTCTAAAAAGAAAAAAGAACATAAATAAATAGGTAATTATTTTTTGCTTATTTTATATTATTAATTTATTCTAATAAATATATGTGCGTTGTCAATAAAAAAAAGTTTTTTTTCTTCCTGCCCACCAAAAAACTCACGCCAGAACAATATGTATTCCCAGTTCTTCAACTACCTGCATCCAAGAATGACCAGTCCTCCAACATTCTTCGACTATGCGGCAAGCTTTTGGAACCACACCAAGACCAAACCGCAACATTCCTTGTAATCTCGCCCTGTACAGCTCCCTTAATGAAACATCAACAACTTCACAGGCAGCAGTAAAAACAGGGAAACTCAAACATGCCTCAATGGGAGAACCCAGGGGGATATCTTCTTCTAACAGGTATGTTATTCTTGAAACAGTTGATTGGACTTGATAGCTACCCCGGTCAAAATTGAGCACCCTTTTATACAGATGTACCAATGCTCCATAAGAAAATAACATGTTCATTGTTAATAACTGGATCTCAGTCACTGAAGCCAATCTTTCCAAGGCCAACCTTCTTTCATTTTCGGCGTTATTAAGAATCCCTGATAACTGCATTGCAATTTCATGGCCTTCTACAATCACAGCATTCGTCTCTTCCGGTGAAGCCAACCTTCGTCTAGTCAATGAACATATTTTCGAAAAAATGGGGATCATTGCAAGATCAACTCCTAATAGCAAATCAATGTGTCGTTCAGTAGGGTTTCCTCTACTTGGATATGGAGCCAATAAATCAGAGACCAGGTCATTATTACCTGGGGATATCATTGAGCTACTCGTAGGAGAACTCAATGCACCAATAATATCAACATAAGCAAACATACGCACCAAAAAGTATAATTGCTCGTCCTTAGTTATATCATTAACAATCAATTTAGAGCCATCGCTACTGGATTCACCGTTGCTATGACTCCTATAAGCTATGCCCCTAGCTGCAACTATATCTCTGGCCCCTTGTAAATGCCGTTTCCAACCATCATCAACACTATCATTGATAATTTCATAGGAGCAAAGCATTACAGCTGTGGCCAACGTCGCATCGCTTTTAGCCTCCCTTTCATCATCCAGTGATTGTGCCAGACCATAGAAAGTGCGCCCGAGTAACCTGCTAATCAATTCTCTTGGCGCTTCAGAGTTCATTTGCCTTGACATATGATACGCTCCATAAGCTAGTAATAGTGCCATCAGATGAGGTGTGTTCATAGCCATCCTTGGTAACGTAGTTTTGAAAGGGTTCTCATGATATATGCTTGGAACAGGCACAAGCGTATCTGAGGTCACCGTTGTAAAAAAATGAAACAAATTTCTATAAACAGGTATCTCAATAAGCATATCCGGCAATGGAACAAGTGATCTTGGTACAGTCGACATATCAGCAGGAACTGGAGTCGCTGGATTATCTGGGAAGGAAATAGCTGCATTACTAAGAGTGCTGGCGTGATTCCTTAATTGTAGTTGGAATGACGACCGGTCCGAGGTATCATAAGGATTGAAAACTTGCTCACTTATAACCAGATCTTGGTCATAATCACTAAGAAAACGGGCAATGACTTCATTCTCAGTATCAATTGAAGCAATTGGCTGAATAACTGAAATGTTCTCATTACTTAATGGCTCTATTTTTGGGCCTTCCATCTTATTTACAGTTTGTGGTTCATTTTGCTGTACCGTACCTTGTGACTCGGACCGTTCATAATCCTTTTTATCATTATATTCATGCACAAAGCTGTTATGACTGAATTTTTGGGTTATAGGCGCTGGTTGGAAAACCTGATCTAAGTTACTAATAGTTTCAAGAACTTCAGAGTTAGATGGACAAGTCTTTGGCCATTTCTTACTTGCAGATGTGGCCGAGGAAGAACTAGCATTTGCAGACTTTTTTGTATCTTTAGTGACACGCGCACAAGACGACCCTCTATCCCAATTCAGCTTCAATGAATAGTCACACTCGGAATTTGTTCTCTCACATCTTGAGCACCTTGGACGTTTTTCGTCACACTATCACATACCACAGTTAGTTAAAACTATTACAAACGGGGGAAAAAGAGGTCTGGAATTTTCTATATAAAAATCCAAGCATATTGTCATACTTTCATTCGCATCTTCTTACCTATTTCAGTTAGCTTCCATTTTCCTGTTTAATGCTAATAATAACAGATCCAAAAATAAAAATAAAAATAATCATCCGGATAAATTTTTGCATGAGACTTCAATCAGGATACTTACACTTTTGGCATCCATTCCGGCTACGTTTACCAGTTGGCAGCTTCTACCGAAGAGTTAGTAACTGAATGCGGAGAACTCAAATAGTATCCATTCGTCAAAAAAGAGAAAGGATAGTCAACATACCGAGCCAATGCCGTCCTTCATGGGTATCGCTGCCATTGAAAACGATATCTCTCATAATTTTTTCAGCAGTTATAAGAGCAAAAAAAAAAGATTGGGAATGAGGGGGCCGTTATTTTGGAAGCGTCTTCATGGGCGCTGTACAAAAAAACAGTACACAGCGCTGGGACTGCGTGGTTGTGGGCGTAATGCTTATCCACTGGAAGTTAGCTTTGCGAGAGATCTCCCGGCCAGAGATAACAGTACAAGATTTGCCCAATCGGGAGCGCTCACTATAGCTAGTGCACCAATTAATTGACCCAGCGCTAATATTATAACGTTAACATCAACCCTAATATTAACGTTACCGCGCCAGCCGTGCACACTAATTGATCTTGATCTGGATCATAATATGTCGAATTCGAGATCTCGTCGAAATTTGCAAACCCCATCAAGAAGCTGGAAGCTGGATCAATCATTATTTTGGCGATCGTCTACCCCTGAGGCACATTAATGTTTCAGACCCAGCGCTCCAACTTTCGTGGCCCCCCCCATTTTTTCTCCCATGACTCTCGGCGAAATTGGTCGTCCCCGTCGAAAACGCCCCAGATGTCCAAGCTCGAGGTTTAGTCTATTTTATTGATCCTACCCGGGTCTCCTTGCACTGTCCCCCGAGAAATACCAGTGGCATTCCATTGCCTGTTTCAGTTCTGACTCAGGCATATACTGTACCCGGCTCTTATGTATACCCAATTTCCTCTCTAAGTTTGAACCTAGAGAACCCCTCATATTTTCTACCCATCCGATGTACATAAAATATAGTTTTTCATATGTAGTCTCACTTTTTACTGGGCGCGAAAGCTGAGCGAAATCGGGACAGTTTACCAGTTCTATGGAGTACTACTGCCCATGGAAATGACCCCCTAGATCTCAGGTAAACGTTGGATATTATTGTCGCGAAGTTCTGTTAAAAAAAAAAAAAATAAAACCTTCTGCGATGATGGTTCCACATTATGGATGATCTGGACCTTCTCATACACCTTCCCTGTTGGGCATTTTTGTTTTTAGTTTTTTAGTTTCAATCCCCGGAGAGAAACTTGGATAGTGCATTTCTGTAAATACTATCCTCGTACTTTTCCCATCTAACGTAAAGAGAAATCAACTCCTGTACACAATCAAGAACACCGACAAGATCCATACACGACTGTGCAAGAAAATTGACCACCATATCGATCCGGGCTTTTATTCTTTCGGGAGGTCTAGACGGACGCACCAAAGGAGACCTTAGAACAATAGTGATATATATAGCGGCCGATGCAATGATATGAGGCGCAAATAATAGTAAACAATCCGTAGCATAACTATCATTGATCAGCTGCCATGCAGATTGTAGTTCTTCGCCACTCATCTCCAATACTTGGCTTTTCTCCGACATGGCTTGGCATAGACTAGTTAGTGAATGATAAGGATGATGAACTATCAAATATGTTTCAAGCTCATCGATAAGGAAGAATTCGCATTCAGCTAACTTCGTAGGATCAGATGAGATAAATTCTGGCCATAATACTCTCGCTTCTGAGGCGACTGAACGAATATGTTGAGGAATTTCTTCTGTTTTACATGCCAAGTAAGTTGCAGCAGCTACCATCATGTATAGATTGACTTCATGTAACGAGACTTTAAGAAAAAACCTTTGTAGATATACTTCAGCAGTGCTGATAACCCGCTGTCTCAAAGATAATTGTTGTCCAAATGATTGGAACACTATCATTAGTTGACTCCTTTTTTATTTTCAATGGACGAACTTACAAGAATGTATGTACATTTTGACGCCACTATTGTATGCAGTTATATCTTGTCCCAAAGGATAAGCTGTTTCTCCAGTCATCTCCGATAATGATTTCCTATGCTTAACCAATTCAGTTTTCCGGAAATGCCATCGAGTTCTCTGACTCGAATCCCAGTAGCTCGCACTCTATATTCATTAGCAACCACCCATGAAGTACATACTAGCTCTAAATCATAGATCTTACCATTTTTAGTGCGAATCTCTTTGTTGCCGAGTAATTTGAATTTAATAATATATTATCAGTAATATTTTAATAAATATATTGACTAGTCCGGATCCTAATATATGTTATATTATTGTTACCAGTACTACCGGTAGTTGTATGTTATTATAGTTATTATATAATTACTCGGGTGACAGCGCTACACGGGATCATGATACGGTAGATCCAGTACTGTATATACCGGGGTGCGGCTCCAATGTTAACTACAAATTTTTTAAATTATCACGTGATATGCCATATTTCTTATGTTATTTATGTAGAAATATTTTGGGTTTGATACAATACAGGCCTGAAGTCATGGTTGTAGTCTATTGCGAGAAACTATGTTGATAAATATCTGTTTAAGTGTCGATACAGAAACTACCACTATCTAGACCACTTGCATATACATGGACAGTTAGACAAATTAGGGTAACCAAATCCAGATATAAAAGATACCTAATATATGCATTTCTGTGACTCTAAAGAGAAAAAATACTTCATACAGTTGCAAGCCGGCCGGGAAAAACTAAATTGATGCCTAACAGAATGATGTTAATATTGAAAACTAACAAAGTAGTAATAAATAAATCATATTTAATTCGCGGGAACATTCCATGTTGCAAAGTTTTCCCGTTCTTCAGCTTCGGAGAGAAGCCTTGGCGCCTCTTTAGGAGCAGGCGCTTTACAATATTCGTCCTTTGAGAAGTTTTTGGCGAACCCAGAGCCCCCAGAGAAAATATCATCAACGACTTGCCTCGGATCCAAATATTCCACATCTGTATCCCATTTAACAAACATGTTAGTATGAGTAGATGATATTAGCTTATCTGCCATGGTTTCATAATTCTCCTTTGACCGTCTATCATCGATAACACCGGTCAAGTCATTAAAGATAGGAGGTGCCCTAAATTTCGGCACAGTAAAATTCGTAGGACCTTTCAGATGAGTAAGACACAATGATATCGACAACACTGCATTGACCCGACTGTCTTTCAATAAATAAGTGTGAGATTCGAGCTTACTGTTGACATATTCTGATAAGTTCAAATCTAGTTTTCCCATATGAACACTTGACCCGGAATGCTCCCATATCACATCAAATATGATATAAGCTGAATGTAACAGATAATTACGTTCCTTGGAATGTACACCTAGTCTTACACTGGTTTCAGCATAATAATTCCATTCTGCCTTGTGGTCGGAAGTGATCTCCGTCTTTTCCGTTCGACCTCGGGCATTTGGCTTTGGCGAGTCCTTGATGTACCAGCGAACATACACTTTCCCTACAGTTTGAGGAATATTGCACAGGTTCTCAATCTTTAGCTCTGTCTTGAATTTTGGCCATGCCATTTTTCCTATAACAAGTAACCAGCTATCTACTGCGATGCTATCATAACTAATGCTTTGAAAATTAAATGAATTGATTGGAAGTAATTCGAACTACCCATATATGTTAACAATATTAATATTAATAATTAATTAATATAATATTAATATTATAATTATGAGTACTACCTGGTAGTGCAGCGCTGGCCGGCTGGGAATTCCGAATTATAATTACGGTACCATCCGTACGTACGTATACGGTATATACTTCTAAGTGCCGCTGCTGCACATCGAGCCACAATAGATATCGCGACGTTATCGATCG
This sequence comes from Groenewaldozyma tartarivorans, assembly GCA_030574255.1. Classification (NCBI taxonomy): domain Eukaryota; kingdom Fungi; phylum Ascomycota; class Dipodascomycetes; order Dipodascales; family Trichomonascaceae; genus Groenewaldozyma; species Groenewaldozyma tartarivorans. The sequence continues at coordinate 34,109 of JAJMEQ010000070.1, read as the reverse complement.
ATATCAGCTAGGATATCGATGATATTGCAATTATACTCGAGCTCATTACAATTAATAACTCCGATATCGCATAACATAAATTTCAATGGTTTAGATTCAGCCGTATGGTGGTGCTTTAGCGGACCGATGGTTTGCCGCGCGTTAGGGCGCACGTATTATCGGAATCAAGCTTATTTCTCGAAACTCTTTTTCTTACCATCTCAAGCTTGCATATACTGAGCTTTCGACCTTGTGGGAGAAAAAAAAATCAAAACACCCAAACGCTGGTTCTGTGCGACCATTTTACAGGCGAAAGAAAATATATATCGGGGAAGCCAGAAGGGTGTTGTGAATAAGTACTTGAATCCCGGAAAAAAATTATGTCTGTAAGAATGGCCAACGATGACGAAAGGGGTGGGACTGTCATACCTCCATCTGTTGTTGATGCACCAATCAAATCCGAACCCACCACTACGATTGGATCTGAAACAACTGGAGTTAAGCGGAAACGTGAAGAGTATGCGTCAGATGATGGGGTTCAATATAAGGAAGTGAAAACTGAGAATAACGACCAGCCTACTTCCACTGTTGGTAATGGTACTTCATCGAATATCAGCGGACCGATTTCTAGGAAGAATACAAATACGATTCAGCCACAACTAGTTTATGCTCCATTGAAAAGCGGAATCTGTTATGATGTTAGAATGAGGTATCATTGCAGAATTGTCACAAATTCTGACGATTATGTTGACCCTCATCCCGAAGATCCTCGACGAACTTATCGAGTTTACAAAGCCATCGCTGAAGCAGGATTAATTACTGATCCAGAATTCCAAGGTATAGATGAGCTTGGACCCTTGATGAAAAAGATACCTGTTCGGGATGCTAGCACAGAAGAGCTTTTATTGGTACATACTCAAGAACATCTTGATTTCATTGCATCTATACCAAGTATGCCACGAGAGCGGCTGATTGAGGAGACCGAGCGCGGCGACTCAATTTATTTGAGTAATGATAGTTACATGGCTGCAAAGCTTTCATGTGGCGGAGTTATCGAAGTATGCCGTTCAGTAGTTGAACGCAAAGTGAAAAATGGGATTGCAGTTGTTCGACCTCCGGGCCATCATGCTGAACCACAAGCTCCAGGTGGATTTTGTTTATTTTCCAATGTAGCAGTTGCTGCTAAAGTAATGCTACGAGATTATCCAGAGTCTGTGAGACGAATATTCATTCTTGACTGGGATGTACATCATGGGAATGGTACGCAAAAGGCATTTTTGGATGATCCACGAGTCTTATATGCATCGTTACATCGATACGAAGATGGTAAGTTTTACCCCGGAACTAGGTTTGGCGACCACACTGTAGTGGGCGAGGGAGCTGGTGAAGGGTACTCTGTTAATGTTCCATGGGAAAAGCCAGGAATGGATGACGCGGATTATATGTACGCATTTAGGAAAGTGATAATGCCCATTGCTTATGAATTTGATCCAGATTTGGTCATAATATCTGCAGGGTTCGACGCAGCTGAGGGAGATATACTGGGTGGTTGTAAAGTAAGCCCTGATGGGTATGGCCAAATGACGCACATGCTTAAATCATTAGCGAGAGGTAATTTGGTAGTTGCATTAGAAGGCGGGTATACTCTTGATGCGATTGCTGCGTCGGCATTGGCCGTCACTAAAGTTCTATTAGGGGATGCTCCGGGTCTGCCACGAACCACTGTTCCTAGTGAAAGTGCAGTACAGGTAGTTGATGATGTGATAAAGGTGCATTCTAAGTATTGGAAGTCGATTTTACCTGGGTATGGAGCATTAGATGTGGCGGATGTCCCCACTTACGATAAACTATACACAGTTATACGGAATCAACAAGCTAGACGGTTAAATCAGCAATATGGGTTTACATCATTACCGATTTTAAAAACCGGAAATACGACTTCACATTCGTCGACTGCGCTGATACCTATGGAGAATCAGATTTTGGCAACACCTAATATCCATGAAAAGGAGACCATATTTATTATTATACATGAAACGCCTGAAGTATGGGGTGCGCGTGACTGTCTCTTGGGTACAATCAATACCAGTGAATCCGTAATTGTTGATGCAGCTCAACGGTTTATTGATTATGCATTGACTACCAAAAAGGATCAAGGATATGGGGTTATAGATATTACGATCCCCAGTGACTATGTCAGCGTAGCCAATGAAGACATCTTTTCTACAACGGCATGTGCTCAAGATACATGCACATATGTTTGGGATAACTACATTGATTATTTTGATGCTAAAAATATTGTTCTGGTGGGTATAGGCGAGCCATATGGTGGACTGGTACACCTCGCTGGCCATAGAGATTTAAGGGAACGTGTAGATGCTTGTATAGGATTTGTGGGCACCACACCACTGAAACCTATTGTTCCATTAGTGGATGAATACATTACTGACTGGTTTTACAGACGGTCATTGATTTTTACGGCGAAAAATCACGTTGCATGGGATACTACAGTCAACCCGAAACGACCAAGGAAAAAGTTTGGAAGAGTATTCCAAACAGACTCAGTAGGAATTAATGAAGTTATCAAAGAAAGATTTGATGAAAGTGTGGCATTTATTGAGGAGCTATTATCACCTGAGCCTGAAAGTGATAACAACCGATAGATTAATGTAACAATGTTACGTAAACGAATATAGATAATATGGGACTTAGATAATAATATATATATGCTTTTATAAGGTAGCCACTCACCCAGTACGTCAGATAGATCCGTTTCCTAACTGTAAATGTAAGCGTGTGGCCACGGCCATATCGTATTTGGTTATTATCATGGATCTTTATGACGACGTGTTGACTATTATTAATATTGCTGCTCATAGATATCGATTGTTGTTAGGTATATCTTGAGATTTCTGTAACATGCATGTACAGCCTATAGCCTATAGGCTATTGTTACGCTAATGCACAAAAAGGCATCCGATCGGGAGCAGAGTCCCATTGTTAGACGCGGGTATGTATTGTCGATCCATGTAGTAATTACAATAAGCTCAGCGCGCGAAGATTTATATTAATTAATGCCGGCAGAACGTACTGCCTGCCCATGGCCATAATATGCCATATTGTGAAATATAACTGAAGCAATACTATTACCACAACCCCTGATTCTCAATAGGTAATACAAATGAGATCGACAGGGGGTAACAAGTGCTATTGACAAATAAGACGCCGGGATTTTTTGCCAACTTCATGGCAAGGTTTCCAATACATTATTGATTCAGTGGTCCAGTGCAATAAATCGTTAACCATTATCTTGCTTAGGAAAGTACAAGCGTGGGTAGGAGCAGCCCTCAAGAATTATCGCGAGCGAACATATATATATATGCCCCATTCAAGTACTATGATGCTGTGTCACCATATATTCGGTGGATATGATATAATTATCATATCAATTATCTGTAAGTTCGTAATTATGCTGGAACATGCGCTGGAAAATGACCAAACTGGTACTTTGTTCGATATCCGATGAACCAGCTCAGATGAATCTCATGCATTGCATATATGTTAGCTACAGATCGTCCTATTAATATATTCATTGTGCCCTGCACCAACAATAGAGGATGCAAGCAAGACTCGTGGATCTTTGAAAGAAGCTCTTATACGGACAATTGCAATATATTGCAGAGAGGCCTTTGGATATGTACATGCCTGATAGCAATGGCCACAATAACTGATCACGTATGCCGACATGACTGGGAAGAATCCTGAGAGATCTACTGATTGCCTGCATGTAATATGCTAAATAATTATGTAGACATGCAATTGTGCCGTAGAAAATTGCGTCGATGCCAAGTTCTCCCACCCGCCATAACGTTATATATATATATAAAACAGCGTTCATCTCCCCCAACCTTTTTCTAGAATCTTGTTGTCTTTTTCTCTAGTCTTTTTTTCTTAAGCGTGGCCTTCTACTTAATTTCCGTGCTCATTCTACAGGCCGACTTTCACGCTAGTTGGTTTTGTAGATATTGTCATCGCAGCCTATAAATTTCCTAAATTAAGGTTTCTTGCGCTATAACTTTAACTCAGAGTTTTTCCAAGTGATAGGATTTTTTTACCCCTTGAACCAACCGCATACCGCAGTATACGGGAACACCCCCACTGAGATTCTCACATTGACCACGCACTCTTCAATTGAGGCTTAGAGGGGTCGCTGCGATAACCGGCCAGTTATCACTGAAACAGAGGAACAATATACAGTGGCACTAATTCTTCTCCGTTTTGGAGAAAAAGGGCTTTTTTGATTTTATTTCGTTTATATTCCAGCCATTGACGCGCATTCGGGAAAAAAAAGTGGTTAGAGACAGTTTTGTTCAACTTATTTTTCCACACTTTTTTTTGCGCTCTTTGAGAAGTACGCGTTTCAAAGGGTATTATTTGACGTGTTCAAAGAGAAATATTTTGGCCAGACTGTATTTATTGTATCTCTTACACCGAAAGAACAAGATTCAGGATCTCAGACATTTTCTTTTATCATAATGACATCAAGATCTGAATCTCAGATTCTCCAGGACCTTAGTAAAAAGGGGCTAGTAAGGAATTCACGGTATCTCGTACCTTCCACTGTAGAAGCAAAAGATGCTTCTAGTGACGCTAACATATCAAGGGTAAGTACATTTGTGACAATTATATATACCGGCTTCCCTATTTCGACCATGCATGAAAGATTTAAGGTAATTTTTTTCGGGCAGAAATGAAGGGTACCTCTTAGAAGGTTTTGTTTTCGAGCCCCACCCACTTTCATAAAGTGGGTATATCTCAATGGTGCTTGCATGAAAGCTTGTTTTATGCTATTCTTTATTCTTCATCATTGCTCATGCCATATAATACCCCCAGACGACTTTCGGTGGGTCTAACCACCTGTTCAGATATACAAAAGACTTGTTGTATTATGTGGGAGCGGCTGATAGGATGAAGCCCGCGGCGGAGCTGATGAAGAAGTGAAGAACAGGAAAAGCATTTTGTGAACGGACCATTGTTTACTTTTTTGGGTAAATAAGATCCTTCTCTTTAACTACAGGCTTTTCGTGCAGATGCAATTATGAGATTATTATTATACCGACATGCATTAACTCTTTCCATTCCCTTTCTTTTTTGTGGTAAGCTCTTACTAACTAATTTTTCTAGAAAACAATTGTAATTCCTCAACGATCATCTTCTTGGGCGTGGAAAAACGGCGATTCACCAAAAACACCAACAAAAAATCCTTTTACGATTCAAGAAAGTGAAGTGACCGAAGAATCGATACTGAACTCCGACGGTGAAGATATCAGGCCCCAATCTCGTATTTCTATGGCTGTTCCTACATCGCTTAATAGAACAAAAGATAGTACTCAACAAGAACCTAATAGGTACGCAGGTAAAACATTGCTATCAACCCGCATTAATCCTCCTAAAACTGATCGGTCTCTAAGGAAAGCATCTTTAGAAACCTCTCATAATACTACTTCCAGTGATCAATCTGATACTACTAATAAGAGGAAAACACGATATTACAATACATCTCCAGAAGAGTTATTAGCATCTGCACAATCGAGGGATCTAAGTGTAGGGATTGATAGAGGAACAGCCTCACACCAGAAACAGCAACAGCACATTCACCGACCTCAGTTTCCACCTCAACAGCCAGCCCAGCAATCAATTAAGCAAACTCAGTCACAGTCAAACTTGCAGCCACAATCACAGTTAGATCTGCAGTTACATCAACAGTCGGAACCACAGGTGCAACAAGAGAAGAAAGCGATGCCTGGGGAGGAAACTGAATCCGGCAAAAGCGTTATACGGGCATTTGAAAAGGATATTGATGATTTACTCAAAGAGAAGGACAGTTCTGACTTGAAATTGAATTTTGCTACCAATAGTATCCGTGAAGAAGATGAAGATGGGAATAATGGCAACAGAGAAAGAAATAGCGATTCAACATGGCAACAACCCAGATCTCCAACATCCCAACGACAACTACAGCATCATTCGAAAAATCGTAGCAGTACAAGCAGTACAGGGTTTTCTCGGTTGTCTAATAGAAACTCAAGAGCTTCCCCCAGTTCTCAAGATGATGATATTAGTCCCAAGGGACATTCAAAGGGATATTCTCATAGCACTATATCATCGTCAACCTCCAATAACAGGACGAGTTCACTTGCATCCTCACCAACATCTAGAGGCGTTTCATTGCATAGACGGGTATCGATCCCTGATGACCTTTTTGGTCGACGAGGCGATTTTAGTGATGGGTCTACTTTACATAGTCTTAGTAGTATTGGTACCATGGGCTCACAGCAACAGCAACAACAGCAGCATAGATCAATGCCACCGTTACGTCGTGGGATAACGCGGCGTAGCAGTGATGTTGAACAACGATTGAGATCAAGCAGGATAATGTCATTGACTCAAAAATCAGTAGCCACATTACGATTTTCATCATTAAGTATAAATAATGGGAAATACACTGGCAGGACAAGACAAACCAAACAAGCTGATTTATTGACTTCATATTCTAGTTTTCTTAGTCCTGACATATCAGCACAGAGACTAGATGAACTCGCTGAGGATGTGGCAGATAAAGAAAACAATGAAGGCCATAGAGTTTTAGAAAATGCCACTAGAGATGGACAAGGATCATCTTTGTGGTTTCTTCGACAAGTTGTCAAATCTCGAGCAGAGCCACCAGGTGTCAATTTGAGCAAACATATAGTATTACCTTCTGATATGTGGTACAACCAATCATTTGAATTGAGTTCTAAATTGCTGTATATTAGGATAGCATGTATTGATAAGCTGGTCAAACTTGGAAGCGATTTTATTCATGGGATGGATGAGGTGTTAAGTAATTCACCCACAGCATTTGACAGTTTGGAGTTATCATTCAACAGTTCATTTATTTTACCCTTAAATGATGATTCAACTGAATCAAATAAATCTACTACACAGCAAGACCAAATGCCTTCTTTGTCACCCATGCAATCATATGCAGTCCAACCTAAACGTACTATGACTATATTTTCGACACAGTCCTCAGTTCAATCTTCTGCCACGTCGGTAGTACCCACTGAGTCAAAGGGGTTTGGACTGTTTAAGAAATGGAGACGGTTTGGGTCAACTACTAACAATGTGCAACAACCGATATCAACTGCGACCATAACACCACAATCATCAGTAGAAGAGTCGGATACATCAACAACAACAATAGTAGGATCAAATAAAAGCGGTTCGATAGATGACTCGTTGTACTCAGGGTTTACATTGAATGATTACTTCGCAGGATTGACAAGACTAACCCATGCACTGGAAGCGTTGCACATATTGGTGAATACTGCGAAGGAAACGTTAACTGAGAAACAGTTAGCCTGGATTGATGAATATATGATGTTCAGTGGAAAAGTTGCTTGCAGGCTGATTTTGAAGGATATTGTGCTATTAGTTGATTTGAACCGAGCAAAATTTCGTGAGGTTTTACTTAATACGTAATGTTAGATTTATGATTAATGCATAGTAATGTTTTTTGTTCGCATCGCTTGTATATATGTTATGTACTGATATCGATGAATGATCTTGAGATCTTGATCTTGAAAGATCGATAAACTACAAATAAGGTAATTCAGGGGAGCTTGCTTAAAACCCACTAGCTATACTGGTTTAGGCCGGCAAGAATTACTAATTCATACTACCCTCATCGAAACTTAGTACATTTAAATTTACTTTTCACAGCAAACGTGCTATCGGCAGCCAAAACATTGATATAATGATTTGTTGATTTGTGCTTGCAAGCTTGGAATTTACCCCAATGTTATCTTACCGCCGAGTATTAAAAAGCCAAAGAGATAGTTTTTGAATTGCACACACTGTGTCATAACCTTTCGCTCAGATCTTATTCGAATCAGGTTGTAAAAAACTTCCTGTGTTGACCAGCACCAGGGCTTGCACATACAAAGTATTTACAAACAAGTTATTTAACAGCAACGTACGCATATTTACGCGCGTATACGTACGGTAATATAACGCGTTATACTCTCCATCGATCGCGACAAATATGTAAATATATAACCTATAAAATATCGCGATTAATTAACATGTAGACATAACATGCATTGAATTCAACTACTAAACTGCAATCCGGGCAATCATGATGTGCTACCAGTTGAATGAAAAGAAGCCTTTTAATTATTTGCAACATTCCGCTGATAATCATGTCAACAAAAGCCACGATTCATAAAGAGCGAAATCCCCCGTTCCCCCATTTGTAGTTTAACATTTACACTCACATTTCCGGGTATAAAGAAACTTTTTTCTTCTTTCTAATTCGAAACGAAATTTATCTCAAACCAAACCTCAAGCTTCTTTTCAAGAACAATGTCTACACTGTCTAGAATTTCTGGTATTATCGCAAGACGTCAAAGAGACCAATTACGACGTCGTAAGCGAGATATCACTAAACTGCGTCTCATGGTTGACTTATGTAAACATGCTACTGTCGGGGATCATATTGGCGGCGCTTCTAAAGAGGACTTGGCAGATTTTAGTTGTCTACTAAGTATCTGGGAATACAAATTAGACATGGAAATCGACGAATTGATACCAGAATGTTGTAACTAATTGGACAATGCAACAGGTAGTTCAACGCCAATGTCATACGTGGTATCAGGCTACATAATATTCTACGTAAATAACCAGTTATAATGAAAATGACATAATATATTTGATTTAAATATTGACTAGCTTTCCTACCATTCGGTAAAATTAAATCTATCTAGCTCTTCAACCGCACTCTGAACATCCTTTTGAGCCTTTTTCCTCATATAGAAAATAGAACAATCTTTTGAGCTACAAATCACGTCCATATGCAAACTGCCCTGACATCTTTGACATTGGGTCCACAATCTAGCAAACTTCTTCTCGGCAATGTTAACAATTTCCAATTCACGTTCATAGAACTCCTCCGCTTTATCTATACAATTCTCACATAACGCACCCTTTGCATATTTACCCTTTAACGGCCTTCGACATGACTTGCATAAGGCAGTCTTGGTCGCGAATTTCATTAAACCCCCAGTAGTGGGCGCTGCTATCTTTATACTTCGTGTATGGTCACCCGTTAACAATTGCTGAGCCTTTGTTGCTCCTAAGATCGGCTCAAAAATCCTCTGTAATGGGTTGCTTAACTGGTTTTCCAGGTAATATTTAGTGTCAATAGGAATATTATGTTCAAGTACATATATCGGGTCCTCTGATTTCTCGTAGTTCTTACTACCCATTGACCCCTGTGTTATAACATATGCAACTCGGTCACCTAATGCAGGAGCTGACCCAGGGTCACGTTTCCTCATTCGTTCCGCCAATTCAAAATGCGCCTGCTTACCGGTATAACTAGCCTTCGACAACGCCTTGGAAATAACTAGTTGAGATAAATCAACTTGATTCCGTAATAGGTCAGAGATAACCTGTTTGACATATTCTTGCGCTCGGTCAGTGTCTCGGTCAATAAGTATATGCCTTAAGACGGTTTCAACAACGTTCTGTACCAGTTGACAGTTATCTCGTCGAACAGTTTCAATACCTTTAGTATCCATCTTGTCATATTTATCTGTGCGAGTCCAGTATAACCCAGCATATCGTTTCTTGTTAATAAGTAAATAAGGGAAGTATACCTTTTCAAACTCCAATTTGATAGGATTCAGGAAAATTTGGGAAACATGCTCAGCAGCTTCTTTACCTAGCTCCATACATTTCGCTAGATCACTTGGACCAAATTTAACCATGACTGAATCGGTATCACCATAAATGACTTCAGCATCATGAGAATACCCATTCTTGATACTATACTTATTTTCAACTTCGTTCTTGGTACAGTCAATCATTTGACGCCCAAATGCAGTGACAGATGATGAAATAGCTAAACATGGCAACTTACCAATAGTTGCACCAGTAAACCCATAAACAGAGTTAGCAGAAATTTTCAGTGCTAACTGACGACCATCAAGTACAGCTCGCTTAAAGGGGTCTGTTTCTTTTTTCAAATCAGCCTTCGCTCGTTTACGTGCACTCAGAAGTTCTTCCAAAATAATAGGTAATAGTCCCTTTCGCTTAGAAGATTTAACAAACATGTCGTTATTGGGTGTAACAATGTAATCCACATCCTTTACTAGTTTCAACCTATCAACTGTTTGCTTGTCTAATAACGTGGTATAACAGAGGTTATGAGCCATCATAATACTAGGATACAAACTGGAGAAATCTAAAGTAGCAATAGGATCACGGTAATACCCACGTTTGGGTTCAATAACAGTAGCACCTTCATATTGTTCATCACTTGATCCACCTTCACTCTTCAAGTTAGGTACCACCATACCTTCTTCTAATGCCTTACGAAATAATTGAGAAATAACCTTGATTTGTTGACCACGAGATAAAAGATCTGAAAAGGGCACACCTGTTACTCTTGCCATCTCAGTATAATTGACCAATGTCATCAGCTTGTCAAGTAATCGTAATGGTAACATTGCGTCCTTAAGACAGTATACAGCCAATCTTCGTCTAGATTCAGCATCACCGTTTTGAAGTTCAGTAATGATAGAGTGATGAACATCTTCCTTTTGTTCTTTAAGAAACGCGAAACTGACAGCATTAAGGGTGTAACTTCTAAGTTTGTATTCACGTTGAATAAATTGTAACATATCAATTTGCATTCTCCCATCAATATTGATGACCTTTGATTCACGCGTACCATATGCCTTTGAAGAGAATGTAGAATCTCTAGCAACCTGCCTTACTTTTGGTAAGCGACCAAAATATGGGAAATCATCCACTTTCAGCGCAGCAGCACGGTCAAGTAAGTAAGGCAAATCAAAATTGGCGGTGTTATATCCAATGATAACATCAGGATCAACCGCATTGACAAAATCACGCCATTTAAGAAGCATTTCTTTCTCAGTTCGGTTCTCAAAAACTTGCGTACCAACAATAGGTGCACAAGTATTGATTGTAAAAACATTTCTAACAAATGGTCGTGCTTCACCTTGTCTTGAGACAACATTTGCAATTTGGATCACCGGATCTATTTGAGCTTCGGGGAAAATACCCTTTCGACCAGCACACTCAATATCAAAACTGAGGATACGTAATGGAGCTACTTTGAGCCATTCCCCCTCAGCTTGATGAGCGATAACATCCTTATAGTCAATGGAGACCTCAAGCTGCAAGTTCGTCAATTTATCAGCTCCCTGATGAACATGATACTTACCAGCTGGTATAGTTACCCAACACATACCAGTTAAGCCAATATCAACCATTAACCTTAGTACATAGTGAATATTGTCAAATGTAACCATAGGATCATCAAAACCTTCCATTGCAATTTGACCTTCGCGTTCAAATAATCCACGAAGTTTAGGAATTCCTTTTGGGTCGTGGGCAATGATTTTAAGGAAAGGACAGGGCGTTCCACCAGAATACCCCCATAAGCTTTCTTTCATCACAATTTCAATATCTTGCACAGTATGAGGCGTCACACTATCAATACTTCTAATTAAATCACCAATTTTATCCTTATGGAACCCGACAGGTGCAGGCACGTAAAAATAATGCTTAAATCCCGTGATATTACAGAGAACCGAGTTACCCTTTTCGGTAACGCCAAACATACGAACAACAGTATCACCATTGAGCTGAGCTTCCTCAGTATCAATTTGCTGGAAATGCACATCAGTAGTTTTAGGGTCGAACTCATCTAAAGTGGGACGTTCCCAAACTTGGTCCGAATGGCGACTTTCTTCTTCGATCTCATCGTTTAACCGCGTCAGTTCTTTTTCAAAGTTACTTGGCTGAACTGTTTTTAGTTTCTTCACACTCTCATTAGACGAAGTAATGGTATCCAGAGGCGTGGCCCGTTTAGGAGTTGGAGTTGGAGCTGGGGCCATGCTGAGCAATAAATATTGACGCGTTGAGTTAGACGCGATGCATATGCTAAAATATAAAGCGCTAGCGCTAGCTAGCACTAGTACTAGCTATAGCTATAGCTAGCTAGGTTAGGTTAGCGATAGCAGTACGTATATTTGGCGATATTGAGGTCATTAACGTTAACGTTAACGCGGCCGTACTGATCAATTTTATGTCGTGATCGCCCTGCAACATATTATATGGTACGTACGAGGTACATGTGCCTGCCATGCGCTTTTCAATTTAACTTCGATTAGCGTTATCGATAAATCGGCACCCAGTAAACGTTATACTGGCAACAAACACACTACCAGTGCTACGGTTTCAGAGTGGCCAAACAGTGTTGTCAGTAGAGTTAGCAGTTTGAACTTTTGGTGATTTTAAAAAGGGTGCATCACCGAGTCCATCAGTTCAGTTGCTCCAATTTCACAGTGGGATTGCGTAAACAGATTGGCTTTAGTCTTGGCGTGTGATTATAGATAGATCGCTGTGGAAAAAAGAAGAACGGTGAAAAAGACCTTGTCATTTAAGTCTGTCTAGCAAGGCTTTTATCAAATTCGAGGAGAATACGGCAAACCCTTAGTGAACGGTGCAGTAAGTTTGTGATAACCTGAGCCTATAATATCAATCATATTTATCAATAACCGACGATTAGGGAGAGCTTTTTTTTTTTTCATTAAAAGAAATGTCTTCGTCATCTAGTCAAAAGAATTCAAGCTCAGCCCATAACCGGGCTCACAATCAAGGACGGCAGGATAGAAGTTATACACCGGCCCAGGAAGCTGCAGTTAATAGGGTACGAAAATGTAGTCATACAGATTACTATGCGATCTTAGATATTGAAAAGCCCTCTTCGGAATCAGAAATTCGAAAATCATATAGGAAGCTTGCACTTATAATGCATCCCGATAAGAATGGTGCTCCTGGAGCTGATGAAGCATTTAAAATGGTATCTAAAGCATTTCAAATATTATCTGACGCAGATAAGAAACGAATATATGACCAAACAGGGATGGATCCAGATAGTCGCGGGGCAGGTGCTGGACCCTCTGCGGCGGCTTCTGGATTTGGCCGAGCAGCAGCTGCCAATATGGGTGGTATGGGATTTGGAGGTGAGGATTTGACCGCTGAAGACTTGTTTAATATGTTTTTCGGAGGCGGGCCTGGAGGAGCACAATTTGCAGGATTTGGAGGTCAAGGGTTTCGAGTCCATACATTTGGTGGTGGATCACCATTTACAGCCACATTTGGCAATGGCGCACAAGCTAGAAGAGCTGCTGCTGGTGGTGGTAGGGCCGGTGCCAATGGCCAAGGGGATATATTTTCATCTAGAAATTTGATGGAATTGCTACCAATATTACTTTTATTCATTTTACCATTGTTTTATTCTTTACTAGGAGGCGATAGCTCTACAAGACAACCACATTTCAAGTTTAATCAAGCTCGTCCCTATACTGAAGAACGGTTGACCCCTACGCATCATATCAGGTATTACATTGATCCTAACGAATCATCCAAGATGTCAGCGCGGGCATTGAGACGACTGGACAAGCAAGTAGAAGTGTCCTATGTCAACATTATGAGGGACCAATGTTATGACGAGCATCAAGTGCGGCTACAGAAGATAGCCGAAAGTAGGGGTTGGTTTTCGACTGATGAAAAGAAACTGGCAGAAGCCAAGGCATTGAAAACACCTAGCTGTGATATTTTGGACCAACTGGGTGTACCAATTAACCTGTGAGGCATGTAGAGAAAACTTGGAAAAATGTGCATATATAAAAGGGAAAGAAGTGTAATATGTCGACATGACCAATTAATTAAATATCATTTATATTATTCATATAGAATTTTCTTGTTTACATGCAGTACGCATATAGCAACCGGGCCACCTGGGGAAATGGTGTAATCTTAAAGGTGCTCAGTATTATGCCCAAATTGGAAATTTGGGATGACGAGCTTCGAAGGGCGCCCTCAAAGTAACCTAAGCTCAAGATCTCTAGCGCCACGATGCACGACCAGAGGGGGTGTTTTTCCGGAGTGTGCTGTTATCTACGAACGTGCCAAATTGGGTCTACGCGATTTTAGATCTTTGACTTTTAGATGATAGGAATTGCCAAAACCATTTTGCTAGCTTCTACCAGCTTTTTCAATAAGTTTATAACATACATTGGCTCTATGCTTACTATTCTATAGGGGTATACCGGTAGCAGGTTACTATAACTCGTTGTACATGTAGAATATTCGGAATGATGTACGTGCCGACAAACTTTAAAAGTAGGCTGGGCACTGCAATGTTTGTTTTTGGACACCCCCTTGACTCGTAGATCGTCAACCTTAAAAAGGAAATCGATCTGGTGAGATGCCTTTAAATAGAGTTTTTTTCTCCATATCCGGAAAACAATATTAATAGAAACGATCCAGGGGAATCCTTTCGAGGGACATATTCTATTCACAAGCTTCAACTGTTTACCTTCGTTTTCCACTTACAGCTAAAGGATCTGTATTTTCAAGTCTCTCGTCCTCTAGGGTTTCGTTAAACATTTTGTTTGTTGGTTGAAGCTTTTTCACATTCTCAATCTTCAAAATCGGTATCGGCCATACTAAAAACAAACACAACAGAGGCCTACATTTTTTCTCTCTCACCCACCCTTCTTTTCCCTCTTTGAAGGAGCCTTCGCTGCCTTCTCCTTATAAAACCTTTCCATTTTGTGTCTTGCGGTTATCGTGGGTTACATTAACTAATAATGCTGTTCGGAAATGCACTGATAATCATACTATGGACATGCTTTCTAAAATTTTCCCTTGGATTCCAACTTTTTGGTCGAGGAACAAAAGACTCAAAAATAGGCACATCTGAACTAACTTCTTCGTCGTCTAATACCAAACCTGCTATATTCCTGCGTATAGGTTCGAGCACATCATCGTCTAAGTATACTTCAGTGGAAAAAGATACCACCACTAGCACAGAAGATGACTCCGAAGGAACCAGTGGAGTAACTTCATACGGTAAAGATATCACATACTATGTGACTATTGAATTTGGCGGTCACAATTTCAGTGCAATTGTCGATACTGGGTCGTACTATACCTGGGTATATGGAATCAATTGCACTTCATCGGCATGTACTGATCATAACAGATACAGCCCCGGGTCAAGCAGTATAGATACCGGTAAGACATTCAGTATCCAATACACTACTGGCAGTGTTTCAGGATCAGTATTCAACGACACAGGTGGCTTTGCAGGTTTCGAAGCTGACCAATTATCCTTTGGAGTTGCTTCCAAAGCTGGATCCACTTTCAATGCTTACCCTGTTGACGGGGTAATTGGCCTCGGATCAAAGGACCAAGGTTACCCGAGTATCCTCACCAGTCTCAAAAACGAAGGGCTTATTAATGACAGGGTATTTGGCGTCAATCTTGGCCGTTATGAGGATTCTTCTGATGAAGGTAGTCTGACTGTTGGTGGAGTTGACACCGATAAATACAAAGGCGACATCACTTACATTGATATCGATACCAGTTCACCGCTTTGGAGTATTCCCTTGCAAGGCGCTTACTATGATGATACCGAAGTTGATCTCGGTAGTAGTCGAACAGCTATCATTGATACTGGCACAACTGTTATTGTCATGCCACCAAAGGATGTTGAGACCTTACAAAGCCAGATTGCTGATTCAGAGTTCACTAATAGTGACAATACAACTTTGGCTGTTCCTTGCAATTCTAATGCTACTTTGGAATTGGAATTTGGAGGCAAGAAATGGTCAATTCCAAGCAGCGATTTCATGGGTGACCAGGTAAGTGACGGATCATCGTTATGTTCAACCAATATCCAATCATTAGATTTGGGCTCTAATTATAAAACAACATGGATTGTTGGTGGATTATTCTTGAAAAATGTTTATTCAGTTTTTGATATGGATAAAAGCCGAATAGGCTTTGCGCAAAAAGTATCAGATAAAACTAATGTTACTCCATTCGATTCAATTGCGAAATCAAGTGGAAGCTCATCTTCAGTTGCATCATCATCGACATCATCATCATCATCATCATCGTCGACAGCATCTACTTCAACTTCAATCTCATCGACATTTTCGTCTACATTTACAACATCGACGATATTATCAGTTTCATCGTCAACACCAGTACCAGTGTCAGCTTCATCATGGTCAAGCACCACTTATAATTATACTTCAACATTATACCATAATGGCAGTGAAACTTCAACTAGCCGTCATCATACTGCAGCGACAGCTTCAAGTATAACCAAAACAAGTTCAAGCACTCCAAGTGCTTCGTCATCACCAAATGTAAGTACAAAAGCAGAAGAGAACTCTGCACCTCGGAATACAGCTGTGCCATGTCTAATATTTATCCTATTGGCCAGCTTCATTGTTGTATAGACTAGCATTATTTAATATTATACCTTCACGCTCTGTATATGTCGCACGTATATTGCCTTTGCAATTCATGAAAGAATACATGAAGTTTTGGCTAGTAATTTTGCACTACAACGATACAGCAGTGCTAAAGAATTAAGTAATAGCTGGAACAGCTCACAAAGTGCCAATATGCCTTGTTAGTATTTTAAAGCTTCTTGCTGGTTGATAAGTTATACCGAAATTCTTGTAATCTTTATTCAAACTACCTAGCTAGCAACGCTGATGGACCAGAGAGTATGCGGCTGAAAATAAAAAGTGGGGTGCGGCTGAACTTCTTATCGCTCTTATCGGTAACTGATATCGATGATTCGATACTGCAGTACCGTATACGTACATGCATGTAGGTAACTACCCTAGCTAGTACGTACTGGCTCTAGAAAAATTTCAGTCAGGCTTAATTAAGGGATCTGCCGGTATCCCACGTACCTACCTGCCAATACTGGCTAATAGCTTGCATCATGAGTTTATACAACGAAGCGGCCAAGTTTATGGACCGTACACAAAGAGGATCATTAAAAAATGTTCTATTCGAAGAGTACAAGGATAAGAAAAAGTTCAAGAGTAACCCTACACAAGTCTATGCATTAATAACGTCAACGATGGACTATAAACCGGTTCTAGAATCAATAATTAAATCATCAGGAATTCTTAAGACCGAGCGGAGGCTTAACAAGACTGTTGCCATGCTAATGATAAATGACTTGCTATTCACTAAAAATGGCAGGATCAATTGTGGGAAATCATTATTAAAAGATGCAGTATTAAGACATAAAACAAGGCTACGTGCTGAACTGGTCAAGTATAAAATCAAACATGGACCGATTGAAAGGTTACAAACAGTTGACAATGACCAAAGTAAGTTGAAAATAATTATTTTTGTAATTTTGTGTAACAGCTAACGTTTAGCACCTATACGGTGGTTTAGAATCAATCCACTTAGTGGTCAAACAATCGAATCAGTTGAAACGACATTGCTTAAACCTTTAACGAGAGTTGATACAATTGATGAAATAACTACAAAGGGGCTATACTATAAAGATACCCACGTGCCTTTACTATACGGAGTTCACCCAACTGAACCTATTACAAGCTCCAAATTATATAAAACCGGTGGGATAATTATCCAGGATAGAGCATCATGTTTTCCTGCCGCTATTCTTGCACCTGAACCAGGTTCAATAGTTATAGATGGATGCGCGGCACCCGGTAACAAGACAACACATTTAGCATCTTATGTGGGTAAACAAGGGTCAGTAACTGCCTTTGAACGTGATACTAAACGGGCAGAAATTCTGAAAACAATGGTGACAAGAGCACATACTCTTGAAAATACCACAATAAAAATACAGGATTTCACTTCAAGTGATCCGAACGATTTCCCTGATGTTACGGGAATACTCGTTGACCCTTCTTGCTCTGGGTCAGGCATTTTTGGTCGAGGCTCATTTGACGAAGAAACTAAACAAGAAGATGTGGAAGATGCCCAATACAAACAAAGGTTACAAAACTTGGCAGGGTTCCAGTATAAGATAGTCACTCACGCGTTGTCATTCCCAAATGTACAGAAAGTAGTTTACTCGACGTGCTCTATACACGCAGAGGAAAACGAACAAGTAGTCAGACGAATACTCGAAAGTGAATTCGGGAATGGGTGGACCTTGGAACATGCTTTGCCATCATGGCATAGGAGAGGTATACCGGAAGAGTTTGAGGGTATGGATAATGCACAAGAATTGGGCGAATGCTGTGTTAGGGCAGTACCAAAGGTAGATGGTGGTATAGGATTCTTTGCCGCTTGTTTTAGACGGAAGTAAGATATATATATATGCATTTCTTCCCCTTAGCATGTAACTAGCATTTTCTACAACTGGCAAATCAAAACAATAAATATATAAATTATGCAACAGTTATTTCATATTTTAGGGCACATCCTGATTATTTTTATCTTCAGTATTTACCTTAGATAGCTCATCAGATTTTTTATTATTTGGCTGGCCTTGCCGAATTTCTAATGCAACAATGCTACTAAATTTCACTGGTTTCCTACAAACACAACAAATACCTTTACTTCTTGTTGCTCTACTACCAACTGATAACGCTTTAGTAACACAATCAGAACAGTACATATGTCCACATGTCACAACAACGGCATTCTGTGGCTCATCATAACACACAGGGCATTTAAAGCTACTGAGTCCTTTCTTGGCTTTTAAGTCACTTGGTGGTGGTTCTTTCAACATGTCAACTACTGAAACAACATCCACATCATCTTTATCTTGATCTTCGTCACTATCAATTATAGTGACTGGAACGCTATTATTACCTCTCCTTCGTTTAAATGACCTACTACTAATTTCCTCAACATCACTATCCGATTCTACATTATTGTCGATACTTCCATCTCTTGTACTAATGGGTTGTTCTGAGGTTTCTCTAGAATCAACAAACTCGCCACCAGATTCTGCATCTAATGGAGAGTCATCAGATGAGTTCTCATTACTGCTATTATCTTCAGTATCACTGCTACCTGAGCTTGAGCTCATCCCATAGTAGTCGCTATCCTCCTCAAAATCGACTAATCCTTGATTAAATAACCTCCTCTCATTTACAGTACTGCCAAGTCTTAATAAAACTGCGTCTTCAGTCCTTAAATCACCAGTTTCGACTCGGTTGCGTAATCCTCGTGGCGATAGTATATCCGACATCATATTTGGAACTTGATAGACGTGGGGCCTTCCTATATGTTGATCCTCATTTGCTGAAAGACTACGCGGCCGCCTCATTGTTGTATTTGAACCCACGCGTCTTGTAGTAGGTTGACTCGGTCGACGGTCACGAGCCGTACTGGCCCCCCTTCTAGTAGAGTATTGAGATCTACCAGGAGGACTTCGTGAAATTTCTGACATAGAATTAGTTCTGTCGCTGTTTGTACCCGAATTTAACATCCACTGAGTTCCTCTTGATGCTGTTAAATGAATGACACGCCTGTTTGAAGGATTTTCGGGAGACCCGACGCTAGCATTATTCCGTCCAGTTGCTGATGTTATACCTTGTTCAATAGTAGATGAGGTATCTGAGCCTTCTGACCGTTCTTCTATCCCCTCCAATCCTGTTGGTAAGGGCGTTGTATGCGAATTTGTTGACCGCTCAGAGCGATCTCTTACGGTGTCTGGGTTCACCATTTTGCCATTTCTAATCAATGTGACGTAAATTAAAAAAAAAAAAAAAAAAAAAAAAAAAAACGGTATGAGACCTAGGTGAAAATATTCGGTCAAGCGCGGTCAGTAGTAATATGTTAAAGCTCTTATAATTGATTATAGTCGACGTCGCGAGATCCTGTATATCGGAGTAAACCTAATACTGTGTAACAGTTGTGTTAACTCAAATACGCACACCGCACAAGTCCCAAAGTAGCCAAAATCAAACGGCTTCTCCTAATTTAGTAGGTTTGCTACGCACTTAGGCCAAAAGTGAGTTTGACGTAAAAGTTAATAAATTACGTGCGCCGCGTAACAAATGTCTGGGTCATTAACATAAATCGACTGTTGGACACTGGTTGCTGACCAGGCCTGTAAATCGATGTTATATAACAATGTATGATCATGATGTAAAACCTCAAAAACAGGTAGAGAGGGGGTAAATTGTACCAGCACGTGACTTCACGCATCCGCACGCACCGGATGTATTTATACAACAACTACCGAACCAGTTCATAATTACCCTATGGTTAATTTCATAGAGTGAAGTATATATATATTATAAATAGAGTCATCTACTTAAACCCGTGCCTCGTTTCTTCATTTTGGCTAAGCAGTCATTACAAAACCATTGACCCTTTGGTGGAGCACTTAGTCCTATACAAGGTAGATGGAACCATTCCCGTTTACAATCAGGCCCATCACAACCCACCATCTCGCCAAATGAGACTTGCTGGCAGTAACAATAGACAGGCTCGTCCTCTTTCAGCTCCGCAGCTGCTGCCGTACCGGTTGTTGCTGATGCCGACGTTGAAGTTCCATTTGTATTAGTGTTTGATCTTCGTTGGTTGCGATTATTACTTCGTCTTCCGTTACTAGGTGTACCTGACCTACTTATAGGTGATTTCTCATCTTCCTCGTAATCATTTGTTTCTGTTCCACCTCGTCGTCTTTTGGAATTTGCAGTAGAGCTGTCACTACCAATATTTTGTACTGATTGTAGTGGATGTGAACCAGTAGGATGAGCAGGAGTTGCTCCAGAGGATTTAGCTGCACCGCTAGTATTATTATTTCCACGGTTTCTAGTCTTAACAGACCCAGTTGATGTAGCGCCATTCTTATCATTTGAAGTTCCATTAGCAGCTGCTGCTTGAGCAGCCTTCTTAGCAGCTAATGCTTCACGTCTAGATTCACTTCGTGCTGACTGGCCACTCTTACTATCGGGGGCATCCTTCTCGACAACATAAGATGGATGCCAGCTAGGTCCAAATTGGACAATTTCGGGAATTTCTTCTTGTTGAATAAGATCAAAATCATAATCAATTCTTGAAATATATCTACTAACATCTTCAGCAGCAATTGAAGCCACATGCATTTTTTCTTCAAGACATGGCATGACTTCTCTTATAAGCGCTCTTATCTGTGCTAGGATATTCTCACGTTGAGGTTGTTGACTTTCATCCTTTCTATCCATTTCTAAAAATACTTTGATCAGTTTAGTCAATGTAGGTGTAGTTATAACACATTTGGCATCAATCTCTTTTAACAATGTGAAATGTCTAATTATTTCTGCTGGTAAAGCTTCCAAGGCATCAGAAAGATCATTCAACCCAGGATAAATCCCCGGTGTATAATTTACTTCAACTCTAGCAATATCAGAAGAATCATATCCTCCTAATACCGCATTAATAGGTTGTTTAGCATCACTTTTAGATGGAGCAGCGCTAACATCATCGTCATCATCTCCTCCACCACTGCCAGGCGTTCGACCACCATTTGCTAATGCATCACGACGAGCCTCTAAACCGGATACAATACCCGTCACAGTACCAGTGACTCCCGCAAGTGCAGCAGCCAATTTTGAGTTCTTCTTGAACATTATTTTATCACCAGATAACGTATACCCAGTATCAAACAGCCCATTATTAATAGCCCGTTGTTCAGCTTCACGTAACCTGATTTCTCGTTGTTTTTGTTCTTCTTCAAAATTACGCAGGTACATTTTGCGTCGTTTAATCCTTGCTCTTCGTAGCCGTTCTTCTTCAAGTTTAGACCCAAGTGGCTTTGTCTCATCTGTGAATGGGAACTTGAAAGGACTGTCCTTAAAGGGATCAACGGCGTCCGCTGTGTTTTCGGTCGACTCGGCCATGGTTCGTATATATAGTTGTGTAAAGCTCAAAATAATATACAAAAATCACAATTAATTGGTGGCCGAGCTCGAGGAAGTTAAAACGCCGGCATCATGATCGCGATATAAGGTTAACGTTACAAAATCTACTAGCTAGCCGCATATTCCGATCTAGTACGTATGGTGTTGGACCCCAAAGTTTGCCCAAACGTTTAGCCCAGACTGGCTTCGCCCAATAGCTATGAATTCACTTGCATTGCCATAATATATTGCAATCAATATTAATTGGTATGATAAAAATTACATGTGAAACCAGCTAGTATTGGATTGGCAAGATATATCGTGTAGATTGACATTAAATTAATTAAACATTACATATTATTATAATAAGGTAGGTGGTGATAATACTGACATTTCATCAAGTGCCATTTCAAGCTCAGATAAAAATTTTGAAAATGATGATTTTGAGCCCTTTTCAAAATAAAACTTTGCCTGTGAACCACCCGTCAGTCCTTCAACATCGACTCTAAACTTTGCATTACGTATTCTCATAACATTCCTCGATGATATCGAAGCCCTTATAGTATAACATAACCCATCATATCCCTTCCCTTCACTTGTAGGGTTTGCTGAAGTTTCTTCGGTTAAATTGGAAATACCATACTTCCTCCATACTTGCAATACTTCAAGAATGATAGCCTTAAACCTCAACCCTGGCAACTCAGAAAACAATGTCTTAGTAGCACTAGTATACATTTTAGTGTTTCCAACAGACTGAGGATTAGTAGCGGTAACAGTATCGTTACGCAAGATCTTCATGAACCAGCTTTGCTTGACTTCAGATGACCCTGTTCGTGGCTGCTGTGATCTTACCGGGAATGTAGAAGTTGAAATATTCTCCTTTGGTGATGTTATAGGTGAAGTAATTATTTCAGGCCTTGCTTGAGATGGTGGTGGAGGTGGCTGTCGTTTAGGTACAAGTGTGAATTTCCTTAATAAAGACCCTCCTTTATTATTTGTTGGTGCAGGTGGTTGTGGTTGTGGTGGCGGTGGTGGTGGTCGAATATTCTCATTCTGAGCTTGTTTAAGAATTGGATTTACTGTAACCATTGGTTGAGCCTTTGGTCTACTTGGTGCTTGTCGTTCATTAGCATTAATATCCTTAACACCAAGTGGAGCCCTTGTAACTGGAACTCTTGTAACGGTCTTTAATGGCTCTGATCTGACTTGAGTCGTCTCTGGTTTAGGCCTAGAAGAAACAGGTTCCGGTTGTGGTTCTGGTGATTGCTCATGGTCAGAACCAACCTTGAAACTATCAGTCTTTATCAGTCCTGAAATTTGTAACCTTGATTCCTCAGCACCACTAATCTTTAATGATTTATAAAGTGTAGCAATGTCATCATTTTCCTGGAAATCATCCAAAGGAGGGGTATCTGGAGTAGCAATAACTGGCTGCGGAACACGAACAGGTGATGGTCTTGATGGCTTCGATGTACCAGTTAACTTGTATTGTACCTCTTCTTCAATAGCATCAGCAAATCTATCTTCTTCAAAAATCATTGGTAAGAAATATGCATTTGAAGTAACAGACTCGGTCGCAGGTGAACTAACAGTCGTACCAGTACTGGTTGTTGAATATGGCCTAACACCAGGGTCAAGAGTATAAGTTTCAGTAGGAGAAACTACCGAGTCTCTTGGCGAAGTTTCATTCAATGAAAACCGCCGTACTTCAGGATGATTGACAGTTCTAACTGGTTCAGTAACTGTACGAGTTTCCTTGTGACTCCTACGATACCTTAATGGCCTATTACTATTAAATGATTCCTCAATAAAATTAGAATATTCATCTCTATCATTCTTCTCATTATATGGCTTGTTCTCTTTATTTTCCTTTGCCTCATGCTTTTTTGCCCTTGGCTTTGAAAAATCAACATTTCGTCTATGACTTGACGATGCAGTAATTGAATTCTTTGATCCATTCCTAGAGTGTGTTTTCTTGGGTACTGCTGACCCACCAACCAAACTCTGACTACTACGTTTCTTGTGAAGAACAATTGAAGATTGAGAAGTACTTTTGGAGACTTTTCTAGTATGTTTCCTATAATCTTGCTGTTGCTGTTGTTCCTCATGGTCATGGTTATGATCTAGACGATATTTTAATAATAGATAATAAAAAGTCTTTTCTGTATTAGGTTCAGGAGATAATAATTTGGCAATCATTTTATTCTTATCTGCACCATGCCAAAGGATTTGTAAATTCTTTAAAATTTCCGGATCAACGGCATGAACTGAAGGTAAAGGCTTGGTAGCATTAATATTCATACTAGATTGCAAATATTGTTGTTCAATTGCACGTTGACTTCTTTTCAGGGGGTATTTTCTAAACCAAGGGTGCTGTCTAATTTCAGCAATAGTGATTCGATGTAAAGGATCAACAGTGAGCATTTTGCGAATAAGATCTTTGGCTTCATAAGATAAATCTCTAGGCATTTCAAACTTGCCAGCTTGAACTTTCATTAATAATTTCCGTATATCAGTGTCATCAAAGGGTAAATGTCCATTAAGTAATGCAAATAAAATAACTCCACATGACCATATATCTGAAGGAGCACCATGATAAGTATGACCAGATACAATTTCTGGTGAAGCATAATGAGGAGAACCACAACTAGTTTTCAATAGTTTATCATTAATTTCTAAAGCTGCCATACCAAAGTCAGCAATTTTAATATTTCTATTCTTGTCAAGTAATAAATTCTCAGGTTTGAGATCTCTATGACAGATGTTAAATTTATGACAATATTCAACACCATTAATTATTTGTCGAAAGTAATGAGCAGCTTCTCGTTCATCTAACCGACCCTTTTTGATTAAATAATCAAATAATTCTCCACCTTCAATATATTCTAGAATTAAATAAAGCTCACCTTTATTTTCCCAGACATCATATAATGCCAGGATATTTGGATGCTCTATTAATTTCATGATGATGACTTCTCGTTCGATTCCATAAGGAAGAGAATCAACATCTTGTGACTGCTGTGTTTGTGTATACTGGCCCTGAGCAGCTTGGGCAGCTTGAGCGGCTTGGGCAGCTTGAGCAGCAGCGGCAGCCACCACAGCCTTGGGAACAATTTTAACCGCAGCTAATTGACCAGTGACTGAATGCTTGGCTAGTCGAACCCTACCCGAAGAACCTATACCTAAAGTTCTACCTAGTCTCCAAGGACCAACATGAGATTTGGATCGCTTAGAGGCATTAGACTGAGTTGAGCCCTGAGATAACCGATTGCTAGCATTATCCTCGGAAGAAGTTGTACCTCTACTATACCGAGCAGTAGAATCCGGCTGTGGGTATTGATAATGAGACGATGACGACGCAGCTGAAGCGGCTTGAGCGGCTGCTACTGCTGCGGACATTGGGAATTATCAAATGAAAGGGAAAGGAGGAGGTTAAGAGAGAGGCGGGACTCTAAAAGTTAGGCCTATCGCTTAAGATATCAAGTGAGACAACGCAACGCAAATAATTAAAGATCAAGGTTTCTCTCGTGCCAGATTAAAAAAACGAATGGAACAGGGATATTCTATAAGGGCACTTGACAGGGCGTAGATATAGCCAACATGCAAAAACTGCGAACCGTGTCTGGGTGAATGTGAAACTAGGAGATTTTCCCAAAAAAAAAAACTACTTCTATAAAGTTAGCAAACTGGTGATAGGATAGGAGAGGAAAAAAAGGGAAATTGTCTTGGGGAAACGCGACTGGTGAATGGAAAATGACAAGGCCTGGCTCAAAGACAAACGGGCCAAATAAAAAAAATAAAAGATAAAAGAAAAAAAAGAAAATCACCAGGGATATCGAAATGAGACATGATTGAAATAGAAAGATGAACCGTCATAAATACACTTACCTTCTAGGAAGGACCAATTTGGAAACTGGGAAGAATTGACACGTAACAAGGTGGAAGAGGTTGGTTTGGATTTTGGGCACCTCAAAAGAGATTTAAAGAGAAGAGAGGGTGCTTATTAACGCAGAAGAAAAAGAGGCCGAATAAATTTGTGAAGGCGATCAGAAAACAAACAAACAACAATACTCAAGAACGTTAATCAACAATAAATTAGGTAGCACCAAAATAAACATTCAAAAAATAATAACCGAGAAACTCGTGACAAAATTACGCGTGAGAAATCCTACGAAACAATGCTGGATGGACTCGTCTCATTCAAACTGGGACCTTTGGTTGTTCCACAGAGTTTGCTAGTATAAATTTCAAGGCTCGCTTAATTATTATCAAACTTTGAACTACCAGCGCTGACAAACTCTCTTGACGCGTCAATTCGATCATCGGAATGTGTGCGCATGTACATGTCTAGCTATACATTTTGTGGATCGAATTTCACCAGTTGCAGATATCTCGATAACGCCTATAATTAATTAGTTATGTACGCGTGCAGGCCAATGGTTTCACTCGCACGAAGCGCTTCGCTTTCATGAATTAAGACGACGCGTCTCGACGAAGATCTCTCGAAACCATTTGCCTGTTTGAGCCAATAACCTCCCATTTTGGGAAACTCTCCTCCCACCGATTAACGACGCGTCTCCGAGAATGTTCCCCATTCGGGCCCTTTTTCGCACGATTTGGTCAATTGTTCTGCGTATGGCAACTCTACGTAAAATAATATCAACTAGTTATAACCCCTATTATAATATCTGTTATATCAGATCGTCTAACATGCACATATGAATATTCAGCTACCAGTTGTTGGCGCGCTCTTTATTCGAACTCTGTAGCCACATCTTCTTCATACGGCCCTGCTCGACCATAATGAACACAAAACAGAGAAGTAGACGGTTGTAAGGCTGAAATGCCCGCTGAATGGATCCTCGGTGGGTCCATCCGAGCACATCAATTTTTTTTTTTTTTTTTTTTTTGCTTTAGCTTTTCATATAACTGAATTCACTTCTGAAAACCTTGCAGTCACGTGCCTGAAATGGTGGTATGATATAACGTTATGTATTTTCCTCATTTCCGGGTAATTTATGGGCAATATATTGTTCTATACTTTCGGGTAATGTCATTTGATCACGCGCGCGTTATAAAAAGTTGTTAATATTGCTAATGAATTCAAAATGTCAGTATTCCGCCCCCCTGAAAGAAGGGCGGAGCTACTTTAAAGTTAAGGCCCATACAATTTAAATATTTTATAACAATAACCACTCGATTACCGGTGTAGTATAACCAGCAGTATAGCTATAGTAGTACATATATATACGTACTAGTAAGCTTCAAAGGTTATAATATTAATATTACTAACTATATATAAATCTCTAACATTTCAAAACAATTATCTATAAGTTTCTGTTAGTATACAGCTGTATTGCTATTGGCGTACACACACGGGACAATTTCACCCTGCGGAGCTGGTTTCTACAGATCTCACCGCAGAGTAGTTGGTTTGGAATAACGCGCTGCAACTGCAGTTTATCTCAGAAAAATAGGCTTGAGGCGGAACGGCCCCAGTTATTATTAGTGGTATCCTCACACACAGACACACACCCCTGTTAAAACCAGTTGTATTATTCATCCAGAGCGTCTATTTGCATTTTCCACGACGAATTTCATAATGTCCACATGGAAACTTACAAAGAGTACGTGTTACGAGAAATTTCTTTTCGCCCTAGAGAGTGGTGGTTGCTAACATATTTATAGAATTAAAAGAAACGCATTTATCGTCGGCTTTCAATACTCGACAAAACTCGAGCTCCGTTTCTACAATCGTTGGTGAGAAACAGCCGTCCTCATCCACGTCGTCGCCTATCCACTTACCCACGGTTAGTGCTGTTCACAAGGGACCAAGTGGCGATGATTCTCCTAAAACAAGTATAGATTCGGATCGCGGCAGTGGTGCACTTTCAAAATCTTCATCTTCAAAGACTTTATCCAAGGACTCTGCTGAGGCTTCTGCCCGAGCATCATCTTCGTATACACCTGAGAAAATCGATACGAGTACTACATCGACCATAACTCCCGGGTTATTGAAGGTTACCATCAGTAAGGCGTCCGGGTTAAGTTTACCACCTGGCAGTTCATTATATAAATCAGACGTTACTTGGAATGGCGGCGCCGGCGCTGCTAGCAGTAAGGGCAAATCACAGGCGGGCATTGCACCTTCCACTAATAGCACGGCATCAGCAACAGCAGCAACGACATCTTCTCCATCATCATCATCGTCAACATCAGCAACATCGGCATCTTTAACGGCTAGAGAAAAACGAGGATCTCCTCCTATTTATCTTGTTCTTGAATATGACAAGACTCAAATTATACTTGATGCCATTGGTGGTACAATTTCTAACCCGGTTTGGGAAAAGGTATCCAATTTCGATGTTTCAAGGGTAGAGACATTGACTGTACAGATTTATGCTCGATTGAATAAGACTACGAGCACTGCTGGCCATATTGATATAAGTTCACCATTCTCACCTCCATCAGTTGCAAATTCAAAGCTAAAAGTAGATGGCAAAGAAGGTACTACAACTAATGAATCTGGTCGATCAAGTGAAAGTCCCGTGAAGGAAGAAGGCAAAAAGGATAGTTCAAGGACGAAGGGACAATATGAAGTTGCCTTTTTAGGTTCATGCAAGATTGAATTAAAAGATTTATCCAAACAAGCCATTTTTAATGGTTGGCTTTCATTATCATCAGGTACGGGTCAAATTCATCTCAAGGTTGATTTTAATCCTAACAAGAGTAACAAGCATTTAACAATTGATGATTTTGAATTATTAAAAGTAGTTGGTAAGGGATCATTTGGTAAAGTCATGCAAGTTAGGAAAATTGATACTCAACGGATTTATGCGTTGAAAACTATTAGAAAAGCTCACATTGTTTCAAGATCAGAAGTCAATCATACATTAGCTGAAAGAACAGTACTTGCGCAAATTCATAATCCCTTTATTGTACCATTAAAATTCAGTTTCCAATCACCTGAGAAGCTTTATTTTGTATTGGCCTTTGTAAATGGTGGTGAACTATTCCATCATTTACAACGAGAGGGTAAATTTGATCTTAATAGAGCAACTTTTTATACTGCAGAATTATTATGTGCATTAGAATGTTTACATGAGTATAATGTCATTTATCGAGATCTTAAACCTGAAAATATATTATTGGATTATACTGGTCATATTGCATTATGTGATTTCGGGTTATGTAAATTGAACATGAAAAATCAAGATAAAACTAATACATTCTGTGGAACCCCTGAATATCTTGCACCTGAACTTTTATTAGGCCAGGGATATACAAAAGTGGTTGATTGGTGGACTTTGGGTGTATTATTTTATGAAATGTTAACTGGATTACCACCATTTTATGATCAAGATACTAATGAAATGTATAGAAAGATTTTACAAGATCCCCTAAGGTTCCCTGATGATATGGACCGGGAAGCAAGGTCATTATTACAAGGGTTACTAACTCGTGATCCTAAACGACGGTTAGGTGTTAATGGAGCTGCAGAGATTCGTAACCATCCCTTTTTCAGTCAAATCGATTGGAAACGATTAATGGCCAAGAAGTATGCTGCTCCTTTCAAGCCTGATGTTGAATCTGCAACTGATACTAGTAATTTTGATTCAGAGTTTACTAATGAGTTACCAACAGATTCAGTAGTTGATAAGGATTTCTATCTAAGTGATAGTATTCAAAAACAGTTTGGTGGATGGACTTATACGAATTCTAATGATTCAAAATTGGCTACTTCTGAGAAGTGGTAAAAGTAGCAATGTTATAACAATAGAAATGCATATAAATTGTTGTCTAAAAAAAAGGCCTTGGCTAACATTAAACGGTCTTATAACTATAGGGATTATTTAAATCTCACGTAGTTCACATGTATTTCCTTTTTACATCAAATGAACTTTACTATTATTAAGGATTGCCCACGTTCTACGTAAACAGTAAAATAGTTTATAACATGTATTTTATTTATACATTAATGAGGTACAGACTTGGGGGAAATACATCCTATACCAATGAAGTTTCATTTCGCCATAATGCCAGCAATCTTTTCTAATTCCAGAAATTGAAATTTTATATATAATTATTATCCTTAAACACAGAACTTGTATTTTCTAGCTTAGTTTCTCTTTCTGTGTCTTCTGTCAAGACTTTGCTGTTGAGAAACATGAACAATTTGCAAAGGAACCTTTGAGAATCCAAGAGATTTCAATAAGTTGGCAGTTTCATTATCAACTTCAAGTTTACCTTCACCAATGTCCAAAGCAGAGACTTCTGGGACGTATTGATCACGTCTTTCACGCTCTTCTTCTTGAAGCTTGAAAGAGATACCTCTGACTGGTCCCTTTTGGATACGACGCATCAAATGGGTAGTATACCCAGCAATCTTGTTTCTTAATCGCTTTGATGGAATATAAGCAATTTCATCAGCAAGTCTCTTGTTGGTCTCAAAGTCCAAGGTGAGCTTAGGATAGTAGTTTTCAATAACTTGCTTGGCAGCTCTCTTGACGGTCTTGGTTCTAACTCTACCCATTGTGGTTGTATTTGTTGTGAAGTTGTAATTACAATTGACAAAATATTTGAGTCGGTCGATGAAGTAACTTACAATTGTGTGTGTGGGCGATACACTTTCGATCGGTATTCGATTTTATAAAACTCGCAGTCACAACCCTAAATTTGTTTCTGGTTATGGGGACATCACAAAGCCCTAAGTCCGATCGGTATTGTTCTTTTTTTCTGTTACATATATGGTACGTATACGCACAAATACTTGTGCCACACAAGCTTGGAAGGAAAAAGACGATATTAGAGTGGCATAGATATATCGTTATAACGTGAGGCATCGAATTCGAAGAAGCTTCAACCAATAACATACTAAAATTCGCACAGTCATTAAATTTAGCATCACCATTTAAATGACAGTTATTCATAGGAAAAACGTCAAAGGTGATGCAAACAGAAGCATAGAGCCGGGTACAAAGTAAGTGGCAACGCATGACGGTTTTATATTTATACTTGTATCTATATTTTTTCTTTTGTGGTGTGGTAGTTATATGTGGGTAATGACGATATTAACACACGCATTTTTATATGTTATTATATATTTCATCGCGTTCAACCCCATCCATCGATTACCCCATATTGCGCACCCTAAGATCCCAATTCGTCAAATAAGGAACCGCCGTTTTCGAGGCTAACAATATAGATACCACTGTGATGTTTGCTCGTGCGATTGTACGTCGCTAGTGCGGGTCAGTTGTGCTGAATGCGAAGATTACGATCTTTGTGTTTCATGTTTCTCTCAGGGGAAATCCACAGGATCTCATAAACCATGGCATGCTTATCGCATAGTAGAGCAACATGCTTACCCTATTTTTGAAGAAGATTGGGGCGCTGATGAGGAGCTTATGCTGATATCTGGTGCTGAAACTAGTGGGCTGGGTAACTGGCAAGATATAGCAGAAAGTATTGGTGGAAGATCAAAAGAAGAAGTGAGTGCTCATTATGAACGGGTTTATTTGAATTCAAAGGATTATCCAATGCCTGAAATGGATAAAAAGTTTGATATAACCCCTGAAGAGTTTATTCATAGACGAAAAGATCGATTGGATAAAAGGAGACAACGAAGTTTACTTGTTCCTCCAGCTAAACAAAAAACTATTGCATCTGTACCTTCTAATCATGAAATCCAAGGTTATATGCCTGGTCGGTTAGAATTTGAAACCGAGGCTGAGAATGAGGCCGAGGTTACTGTAAAGGATATGGTATTTGATCCTGAAGATAATGAAACTGAGGTTGAATTAAAACTTACCATTTTGGATATATATAATTCCAGATTAACAACTCGAGCAGAACGGAAAAGAATGATTTTACAACATGGATTGCTAGAATATAGAAAATTAGCAGCCATTGAAAAGAAACGTACCAAAGAAGAACGAGATTTAATAAATAAAATCAAACCCTTTGCAAGATTAATGACTAAAGAAGATTATGAAACTTTCCAAGATAATATATTATGTGAATTACAATGTCGAAGACGGATAGCTGAATTACAAGAATATAGACGTGCAGGGATACGTTCATTTGAAATGGCGAATAAATATGAACGTGATAAAGCGGCACGGCTAGCTGCATATACAAGATTAGGAGCTGGTCCACCAGGACCCTCTGCAAATGTAACATTATTATTACCGAATACCAGATTCACTACTCCGGGATTATCTAACCAATTAACTCAGTTTTCCAAGGATCCAAATAACAATAACAGTAACTACAATAATGATGTTAATGGGTATACTAATGGCACCACGATGTTATTTAAGAAACCTACAGCAAACCCATTAGATATATCAAGGGCACCTGATGTTGAATTACTTAGTCCTCAAGAACAAATATTGTGTAGCCAGTTACGAATATTGCCCAAGCCATATTTAGCCATCAAGGAAACATTATTTAGGGAATTATTACGAAGTGGTGGAGCATTGAAAAAGAAAACTGCTAGGGAATTGGTAAAGATTGATGTTAACAAAACAGGCAAAATTTATGAATTTTTCCAATCACAACGTTGGATATAATATTAATAGTAATAATAATAAATAGCTTATCTGGTTTCATATAATAGCATTATATTTATTTAAATTCAAAATCATATCTACTTAATAAAAACGGGATTGATGATAATTGAGTACTTATCAATGGATTATCATATAATTCAAATAGTGGAACCAGCTCCATTTGAATATTCGAAGGAATCCACAATGTACCTGATGGTGATAATGTAACTAAATATATCCGTTTACATTCAATTGGATTAGTGATATGTGGTAAAATGTATGGATAGAAAATATTATCCGATTTAGGTCTCCACCATTTTATAATACAATCACCGATATTCCATTTTAGTTTACCCTTTCGAGGAAGAGTATCTGGGTTCGTGCTACTAAATGCACTTTTTGCCCTTTCACTTGTGGGGCTTTTACTGGGACTCCTACTCCGATCTGGAGTAGAAGGAGGATCAGTATGGGCACTGAAATATGAACTATTAGCAGTAGTTGCAGATGTACTCCCACCACTTGAAGAAGAGGAAGAAGATGTTGAAGTAATAGAAGAAGAGTCATTAAAGTCATTAGTGTCGTTAGTTTTGTTATTGTTGTCGTCATTTCCGTCATGGTTATCGTTACCATTATCATCATCATCATCATCATCATCATCATCACTATAATCATCTTCATATATCAGAGAATTAGGATCTCTTCCAAATAAGTCTTCCAACGTGCGATGAATACTATCATGTATGGATTCATCTACTTGAGTACCACCAGGTAACTTATAAGATTTATCAGTTTTGAACATTATAATCTTGGGTTGTCCTCTGTCATGGAATAAAACAACGACTTCGAACGTATTTAAACTTGCTTGAACGGTTTTCCCACTATTCCCGTTACTTTTCGAAGGTGACGACGACATGGCAGAACTGACCGACCTCCCACTTGGACTATGACTTGAGCTGACCACATTGGGAGGCGGCGACGAACCATATAAAGAATGCAATGAATCATTGGATATTTTATGGTGATGAAATGACGAAATGGACGACTTGGGGTTTAATAATCCATAACTCGACTCCTTATTTTCAAATGTATAATTTTTGACCGCATATAAGCTTATTGACGGTGAATTGGCCATTGTCCGAGGAGTCCGGGGTAATATAAATTCAAATCAGTTATTATTGATACCCTCCCAACCTGACCAGTTATTGTGTTGTGAACCGTTCGCGATGGTGGTGATCAAAAATATAATATAATATTATGCGCTATATGCAAAAGGGTGCAGCTAGATGACCTCGAAGACGACAAACGTTATTATAATATTATTTAACCCAATCGCCAGGTCCTAAACAAGGAGATAATGACTTATTCCAGTACTTTCCGGTAAACCTCCTTGACTTCGATCAAATGATTCAGATTTGGGTCCCACTGGGAAGGAAAAGGTTTAACAAAAAAAAAGTAAAAATAGAAGAAAAGAAAAGGAAGGAGGCTAATTGTGAAAGGCGCGTAACAAATGAGGCTAGCTTAAAATATGCGCATGAAAAATGCTGGGGCTGGCTCATCGAATATTCTAATCGGGAAATAACCTTGGTCGCTATGGTAACACACGATATTTTTAAAGTTTTTAATCAAACACTTGCAGGCGCATATGACAGCACGATCGAGATCGTTCTTGTCAATGCGCCAAACTCGACTCCCTGTGGGAATCTCGTTTGACCCCTATTTTTCATCTTATCTATTGATCCTCAGATCCAACTTTCGTTGATATCTCTTTTTGGTAATATCTATTACTATATCTATTACT
>JAJMEQ010000069.1:0-63465 GCA_030574255.1 Groenewaldozyma tartarivorans | reverse complement strand
CGAATGGCCGAGTCATTCGCCCATTCGATTGTCGATCATTCGATGGCTATCCCTACGGCCAAGGTGGTCAGGGCACTGGAGGAAATGGCCAAGGTGGTGACGCTGATAATGGTGGACAAGGAGGAAATGGCACTGGTGGAAATGGTCAAGGTGGTGATGCTACTGGTGGCGGTCAAGGAGGCAATGGTACCGGTGGAAACGGCCAAGGTGGTGATGCTGATAACGGTGGCCAAGGAGGAAATGGAACCGGTGGAAATGGACAAGGTGGTGACGCTGGTGATGGTGGCCAAGGCGGTAATGGTACTGGAGGCAATGGTCAAGGAGGTGACGCTGGTGATGGTGGCCAAGGCGGTAATGGTACTGGAGGCAATGGTCAAGGAGGTGACGCTGGTGATGGTGGCCAAGGCGGTAATGGTACTGGAGGCAATGGTCAAGGAGGTGACGCTGGTGATGGTGGCCAAGGCGGTAATGGTACTGGAGGCAATGGTCAAGGTGGTGATGCCGGAGAAGGTGGCCAAGGCGGTAATGGAACCGGTGGCAATGGCCAAGGCGGCGACGCTGGTGATGGCGGTCAAGGTGGTAATGGTACTGGAGGCAATGGCCAAGGTGGTGATGCTGGAGACGGTGGTCAAGGAGGTAATGGAACTGGTGGCAACGGCCAGGGTGGTGACGCTGGTACTGGCGGCCAAGGCGGCAACGGAACCGGAGGAAATGGTCAAGGAGGTGATGCTGGCACTGGTGGCCAAGGTGGTAATGGTACAGGAGGCAATGGTCAAGGTGGTGATGCTGGCGGCGGCGGTGATCAAGGGCAAGATACAGGTTTACCTTTTACAACATCGTCAGGTTATAATGAGCCAACAGAGCCTATACCAGGATCTGCCAACAGTATTAGGTCTGCTACAGCATTACTGGCATTAATGCCAATTGTCGTGGTTCTAATGATTTAAGTGATCACTTAGTAAAAGAACCTCTTATTTTGTCATCAACTTTTGTTTATCGTTTATTTATTAGCGCAGAATTTTTTTTTATTTTATATTTAGGGCCATATTTTTTTTCTATTCAACAGAAGCTGTGCTTTTAGATTTTTTTCCCGCCTTTATTCGTTATTCGTGCATTATTTTACCTCGAGGTGATTAATACGATCCTTTGCTTCCTTTTTCTTTGTGGTACAAGTCCTTCCTTTAATTTTTATTTTTTTTTGCCCATCCTTAACCCTATATTTTTGTTCATTCCTAAAGGTTTTACTTTCAAGTGTCATTTCTTGTCACCGTTTTTTTATACAAATTTCCAAAGTTTTTTGGTGTGATAAATCATTTTTCACACATTATATATAAATGGTTTGCGGCTTTTATTTTATTTATTTTTTTTATATCTATTGAAGAAGGTTTATTAATTGGGTTTGCGAATAGCTGCGGTTTAGAAGTTTGAAATTTATATATCTATAATTAATAATAACTATTTACATTCTAATTGTTGTTCATGGATTTGGGACTTGTAGAAATATATAGAATCTAGTGGAAAGCGAGATGAACATTGCTATAGGTTTGCCGGATGATAAGAGCTACATGCATGTGTACAGTTTGCTGAATTCTTACCCCAGTTAGATAAGATTACCTTATTTTTAAGTTTTACCAATTTCACTGCATGTTGATGGGACGCGCGCGTGTTACATGTGTTCGATTCTGCCATGTGCGTCCAGGCTGGCCAGAAATCGATAAATCCGATTAATCGATTGTCGATCAATTGCAAATATTTAGCATTAATGCTTTTTTAAATTTAATATACTCGTGTTGACGATCCTCTTTACGAAGGAAAATGAGACTCGGCAAAAAGCTCTTCCAAGTTTGGCAAATCTGCGCATAAAAGTGTAGTTGGTGTATTATTTTTACTTCTTAATATGTAATATGCATACTTGTGAGTTCTAACGAAATTTGCTATCGAAGTTGGGGTGTAATCAAACTTTGAATTCTCAACCGGGCAACAAAACCAGAAATTAGCTATAATGAGCTAAACAAGTATAAAAACCCATTTATGAGAGTTCTAATTGGTTTTCTATATCATTTCTGATTTCTCTTGGCTGTTTTCTTCTACTTGCAAGTGGCAAATACAGAATATCAATCATGCGATTTTCATTGTTAGCTATAGGTGCCCTTGTGGCTGGAACGCAGACCGTCTTGGGTGCCGAAGATAATAATAAAGATGCTGGTCCATTGGAGCTAGCTAATAAGGAGTACAATGGTGTAGTCTCCGAAATTCGACAAGCTAATGAGGCTGGTGGGTACTTGGATCCAAAAGTATCAGCAGCTGCTGATGAAGTATTGAGAACAGTCAGAAGACAGATTTCTGATTCCAATATTAATAAAGAGATTAAAGAAAAAGCTGCCGCAAAAGAAGTTCGTCGTGCTGCCTCAATTTTGAAAGCAGGTATTGTTTCAGCTGCCCCCACGCCTGTGACTCAAGTTTTAGTTGAGAAACGGGATGGTCAAAAGGTCACTTTCACAAGAATAGTCTCTGGTAAAAGTTCTATTACTGTTACACCTACCAAGACCAGAACTACTGTCAAGCCTAAAACTACAAAGACTCGTACTGTTAAGCCCACTTCGGCTCCAGATGAGACTGTTTACGAGACTGAGACTGCTATTCCCACAGTTACTGCAACTGAGGACGACGTTACTGTCACCGCTACTGATGCTAATTCCGATGCTGCTCAAACCTCCACCGGAGGGGCAGATGATGAAGAGGCCAAAACCAGTGATGACAATAATCAGTCTACGGGTGCAAGTGGCACTAAAGCAAGTGGAACCGGTGCCGATGCTACCGATAGCGCTTCCTCTGCATCTGCATCTGGCAGTGATGCTACAAATCAAGCACCAGGAATGGGTTCAATAGGTTTACAGGCAACTGCTTTAGTAATGGCACTAGTTTTATCCTTTCTGATTGGATTTTAAGATCATAAATAGAGTGATTTTAGTTTTTTTGTTGCAGTCGGATAAATATAGGTATATAACATTTGGTAAGCGTTTTAATATTTTATTACTCGACTTTTTTATCTACTCATTTATTTACCCTTATAATATCTTTACATTATTATATATTTCAAAAATATTCTGTGAAGTCTTAAAAGCACAAAAAATGTTTCCATTATTTATTGTACCTTACCCAAGTGCTGGGAGAAATCCATTTATTAGCCCATCAACTACTTGAGGAGAAGTGCATGGTGTAATAACCTCAGGATATTTTCTTTTTTCATCACATTCTCTGTGAAATCTTCTTGGATTACGCTTAGGCAATGTATCAAAAATACTGCTAATTGTAGAAGACGATGTCGATGTTGGCGGCCTACTCACAAAATAATGAATCTCATCACTGTTAAGCTCATACTGATTATAGTCCTCACGAGTCTCAACGGCATTTATAGTTCTGGAACTTAGGATATTCTCAGTAATAACATGGTCTTGGTCAAATATAATAGTAGCGGCCTCATTACCTGGGCTTGACTCTCGAGTAGATGGAGGTGTGGGTGGGATAGGAGGTGTAACATTACCATTTTCGTGAATTTCGTCGTCCCAGTTTTCAGAACTTCCGTGAGCGTTGTCAGTAGGCTCCCATTGTTGATCCAACTTGATATTTTTAGCTAGTTGTTCAAACATTAGACTAGTATTACTGCGTTGAGAATCCATAGTAATGTCGCTTGCATCCGAGCTGTGTTCCATCTTCCCTGAAAACTTCAACTCGGCCTTCTCTAACATGTATTTCAATACTGGTCGTGGTCGAACTGATCTGATTGATGACATGTCACTACTTCCTGACTCATACAAAGAGGATCTGGTAGAGGAAGTTGAAGAAGTAGAAGAGCGTCGGTTCAATTGTCCTTTAAATTTCATTTTCAGTTTCTTAAGAAACCTTTCATACCTTTCCGAATTGCCACTACTTTTAGTATGAATACTAGTAGTACTTGTAATTGATTGATCTGACTTTCTTCTGACCAGTAGTGCCTGTTCAACATTTGAGACTAACTCATTTATTCGATGTGCCTCCTCCCCATTAAGCACATGTGTAGACGATTCAGCAAGAGCAATTTCGTCTCCTCCAAGATGTTCCAAAATTTCCTCATTATCGGCTATAGAAGATTTCTTATTCTCCATTGTCTAATTTTTTTGGTTCAAATAGATTTCAATGATTAGTGGAAAAACTCGGTCACAGGGCGCTCATGTTGACCGCGGTATTCATAAGCGCTATATTGAGGGATCGGCGATGCTTGTACGACGATCACCCCTGATCAGAAAGAGAAATTACCAAATACAGCATGGTGCATATGAGGGGCCCCGGTTCATTAATAATGGCTTTATATGCTCCCCAATTAAGGTATAACAATAATAACATGCTGACTAAACAGAAGCGAGCATAGGGCTAAAAATATATACTAATATAGCCGTGCTCAGTTCAACGGTACCTGGTATCATGATTTTTCATTTCATCGTATAAAGTACTTCCTACTGTGCATTATAGTTGCATATATGAGATGTCCCTATTAGGGACCCTATAATATAGTTCACAGACAGCGTATCCGTGGATAAGATATTTAAAATCGAGGACATATTATTTTAAAAATAATTTGATAGATTAAAGAGAATATAATATAATAAAGGTAGTACACCGCCCATCTAAGCTTAAGGGGGACCTAGTGGTTTGATACTCTTCTCCAGCACAGCCTCATGGCTTTTAAGATCGTATTATAGCTTACGCCCAAACTGTGAATTTCCTAAATTGAGAAAAATATCCATATTGGGAAACCCCTAAGTTGCCTTTTATAGTTAAAATCGTGCAGATCGATCAGATGATGGCTACATGTACACTCGTCGGGATCTCCACCAGCTGACCATTTTCACAAGTTTAGGACTTGTTAGTTGGGGTCGGCAGCTCTTCCCAAAACTACCTATCAGTGTATTTTACGGAGCGTTGAACGATAAACGCTTTATTGACTTATTCCCAATATTGGGCTTATTTATGAGCAACTATATGTAAGCCATTACAAGTAACTAGTTTACTGTAGGTTGGTTTCTGAAGTACACATGTACAAAACTAGAAAGAATATCCCCATGGATATGCTACTTAAACTTCGGAATTCCCACGTCATAAATATTTCATAACCGTAATATGCTTTACGTGTCCAAAGTTTCTCGAACTTGTAAACTTAAATAGCTGCATTACAATATTGTTGGCATTAGGTCCTTGAGAATGGTCCCGTATGCAGGTACAAAAAAAAATTGGTTATAGTTTTGCTGCAAATAAAGCCAAGCCCGCTAATAACTACCAAAAATTTGGTCTATAGCTTATTATCAAGCTACTGTATAAACACAATAAATATAAGGGCGCCTTTGAATATTGAGATATAATAGTCACTTGTCTTTAAATTTGGTCTCAAGCGAAACATATTGGTAATATCACTATTCATCGTGCAGTGAAACAACAGACGAGTAAAACAAACAGTTCGCAATGGTTTAAATTTGTATTGTCTTAAAAATGTGAATTCAAAAGGTCTGGTATTACCCACATTCCTCCACTGCTATCCGAAGGTCCACATAGATTACGGGCCAAATGTCTTTAAACATTTTACTGGGTCCCACTGACAAGTTATGTACGACGCATGTAAGTTAATTTCGATCGTCTTGAATAAACTACGTGTATTAATATTGGACGGTTCAGTCCGACAAAAAACCCTTTTTCTTAACGAGAAAATTATATTTCCAAGCATAACCCACTTCAATTGAAGCACCTTTTTATATAATAACTGTAAATTTAGTTTATTCACTAAAACTTCACTGTTAATATTACCCCCTTTATTCGGGGAGGGGATTAGACTGGGACGATGCATTCCCTGCCGTTACATAATTTCTTCTGTGTTCCTGATAATGACAAGAGCGGAAGGTACAATGACGATGCACGCACGATTGTGTGGTCCGTTCCTACTACCCCAAGTTATACACAAGCCAACTGTAAGTCCTACTATTACTGGTATGTACTAGACAATTAGACCAACACTTTGGCCCATAAGTGGCCCAGCAACCATAAAAGCACACCCCTCATTGCTTCAGTGTCACACACGGACATTACTGAATGAGACAAGTAGAAATGTATGAAATCTCATTAGCAATCCTTGGACCACTTTTGTTACCATTTATTGTTCCTCTAATGGGGTTAAGTTATTGGATA
Organism: Groenewaldozyma tartarivorans; assembly: GCA_030574255.1. Lineage (NCBI taxonomy): Eukaryota > Fungi > Ascomycota > Dipodascomycetes > Dipodascales > Trichomonascaceae > Groenewaldozyma > Groenewaldozyma tartarivorans. The sequence continues at coordinate 57,252 of JAJMEQ010000069.1, read as the reverse complement.
CGGGTTAAAGACATCCGTGTGTTAACAAAGTTTGTGCGTCATTTGGAAAGGGGGTGTTTTCTTATTCCTTCTACAGATATAGATCTTTTCCTGATAAAGTGACCCTAATATGTGTAAAACCTTTTTTTTATTTTTTCTTCCAGTATATACCGTTGTAATATACTCCGGCCGCCTTGCTCAAAAAAAAAGTTGGGTACAATCACTTAACTAACTGACGCGTCAAAACAATTGTAAACACTAGGTGGAGTGCCAACATTCGCGCACATGTTAACCAATTTGACATTTTTTTAGATTCTGCTCTTCCGTTATTTTTCTTCTTATCTATTTCAAAAAAAAAAAAAAAATTGTCGTGAAGGTCTGGTTTATTTATCTCTTATACAGAACCAGCTGAACAGATTATCAGGACAACCGGGGAGGTATTACTATCCAAATGCCTCCACGAAAGCTGTTTGGCCGAAAGAGTTCTTCCGACGAGTTACTTAACAAGACGAACAACACAAATCATCAGGCACAGCAAAGTCCAAGAAAGTCCAGTAAGCAGGTAAATGGAACGCAGTGTGAATTCAGGGAATCCAGGTTGGATCCAAGGGACTCTGGGTATGATAGGTTCAAAGTTCTGTACCCAATAGACAAAATGTACGGAACAACGGAAAGTAGTAGCAATACCAGCACAAGCAGTCGAGCAAGTAGCAAGAGCAATGCCAGTACTTCAGCAACGTCTCAATCTGTAGGTCAATCGCCTGCATTATCAACAAGCTCTAAATACGGAATAAGTATAGCTCCGCCCAAAAGAGCACATCTCGGTTCTCAAAGCTACCACAGTAGCCCGATAACAATTTCTTCGTCTAGTCCTCAGAGTCTACAAAGCACGGGGACATCTTCAACGTATTTCACGGCAATATCGGGCAATTCAGTTGTAAATAGAAATTTTGTTGGTCGCACCAATAATGAGACAGGAGTTGTTAATGTCGATGATCATATGAATGGCCATGGCGTGGGGCGCCTAAAACGTGAAGGTCTTTTTTTAGCAGCTGACGACCATCATCGCCAGATGAATGGCGATGACCACCACCCCGATCATCATACGTTTACAAGCTTAGACCCAACCACCAACAAAAATCTTCATTTAAGGAGAAGCACCGGCGATCTGGATAGAAATACCAACACAGCTACTGATTGTCCTATTTACAACAAATTTACATCCCAGTCTTCTTCATATTCATTTCTTGAAATTGATCCAGAGACTGCCAAGTTCATTGCCAAAATGAACGGTTATGATAGTGACGCAGACTCGATTCAGCTGAGTCCGATTTTGCCGGAAGTTTTGGATGCATCTGGAAAATTAACTATTGGAGGAGGTAAACAAACCAAAAGTAATGATTATAACCCCAGTATTTCTGAAAATACACAGCTGAATCCCACTTGGAGTAGTCAGACAGATGGTAGCAGAGGTTTTAAGAATAATGGTGGTTCAGGCTATGATATAAATTCCTCTGCTGAGGATCTGAAACAGAATGTGTTTCAAGTTAGGGATAACGGAACTAATCTTGATATCAATGGAGATAATGAGATACCTAGCCCTGGAAAGAAGAAAGGTCAAAAGAAGTCAAGTTCAAAGGTCAAGAGTCTGTTTCCTTCATTTAATTTTTATAAACCCCTGGGTAATGGTCCTGAGACTGTTGTGCCACCTAATGAGGTGTCAAAGTCCGATGTGGAGAATGGAACTAATGTCTCATTAATGTCACCCTCCGGCGAGGTTACCAATGAAGGGTTGGCTAAAAGCTATGACACACCTTACTCACAGCCACCTACTATTACTCTTGATCCTAGAGCCCAAGATCCACTTCATACCGGATCGGAATCAGATTTTAGGTCTAGTGTGATTCAAAAGTCTCTTGCTTCACCTCAAAGAGCAGCTCATATCAAGCATAGAAGCTCCAAAGTTTTTTCCAAGCAGCTTGTTTTTCCGGGAGATCAACCATATCACCATAAGGAGTCTAGTGTGTCTTCACTTGAAGCTAGTCTTCCTAAACGAAATCGATCCAATGATGGGAAATATCCATCTTCTGAGGAAGATACTTCCTGGAAACTTGAAGAAGATGATTCTTTGTTACCTTTAAATGTTCTTCCACCTCAACCTCCAGCTCAATCATCATATGCTTATGGGTCTACTATTGCAGCGGCTTCCACGAATTCGAGTCAAGCAGTTCCCAGATCTAGGGTCATGACAAGGTCACAGTTTGAAACATATAGAAGGTCTGTAGTTATGGGCTCGGATTATGACGAGGAGGAGGAAAGGAAAGAAAAAAGGAAGAGCAAAAAAAGGAGTAACAAGAAGAAACAAACAAATTTGCATCATAATGATAATGATAATATGTCCAATGGGCAAAGTGATGATATGCATAAAATTTCCAAAGCCGAATCAGATGACAGTTCTTTGGTAGAGGAAGAGGAGGAAGAAGATGATAATTCTGAATATAGTTCTTCATCTAGTGAGAGTGGAGATGATGAATCTGAAGATGAAGAGACTCGAAAGTTGCGCAATAGGTTTGACAATGAAGATAATGACAAGAAGGAATCAATTCGAATGAGGTTGAAGCAAGATGCACATTTATCAGTTTATCGTCAAAAGATGACTAAAGTTACTGGATCTCAAACTGCCTTGTCAGCAATGGCTCGCAGTAGTACAATGTTAGATCTTCCTCCAGATTTAGCTGGACTTGATGACGATGATGAAGATGAATATGATGATGTTCCATTGGCCGTTCTTCAAGCTCATGGGTTTCCTAGTAATAATAGTCGACGTCTCAAGACTATGGCATCACAACCAAACCTATCTTCTTCAAAACTGGCTGCACCAGGGGAATCAGGTCCAAATATTTTGTATAACAATAACAGTAGCAGTGCAAGTATTAACCATCAGCCGATTGTTGGGACAAACCGGATGTCTACCATACCACCATTACCTTCAGATGTATTTGGAGCCCATAGTAATGTTGCGCCAAGAGGATTAATTGGTGAAATTGCACGCGAAGAAGAGGCCAAAGCTCGCAGGAAAAGTATGGGTGGACTTAACTTATTGGCACAAGCAGGTGGTGGACCAGGAGGAGGACGAGCATCAACATATGCGGGCTCATTATTTAATGGTGTCGGAGGAGGAGTTGCGCCTGGAAATGGTAATGAAATACAAGCTCAATTACAGCAATTGATGCAAATTCAAATGACGATGCTTCAACAATTGCAACAGCCTGGAGCTGGACCACCACTGCCACAACAACAGCCACAAATGTCTCAAGTGCCAAATCAGCAAATGAGGAAGCATATGAGTAGTTTTGATATCGGTAGGTTTAGTGGGGTTCCACCAGCAATGGCAGGTAGCAGTAGACCAGGATCAATTAGATCTTTTAGTGGAAGTGACAGGTCCTTTGGTAGTGCAAGATACAGACCTACCAGTATGGGAGCTCGAAGTATGATGAACTTGTCGACACAGCCCCAAGCACAGCCTGTATATAGGCAAAGTGTATATGGGGTTTCTCAACAAGAACTGTCTAATTCTAAATCTCAGAACCCACGAATGAGCGTCAATATGACAAGGCCGCAATCTCAACAGTTCTCAGTAATGCACAAGCCTAAGCAGCAAGCATCAAGCATGAGACTTGTTGAAACTACTAATGACGAGAATGATGGTGAGGATGAGGAAGATGAGGATGCTGGATGGCAAGAAATGCTTCAAAAAAGGAAACAGCTTCGGGAGACATGGAAGCAGCAAGGAGCTTCAGCAAGAACTGGTAATTCAGGCTTAGCTACTGCCCCAGGTACTGCCAGTACAAGTACAGCGGCTGCAGCTGCACTTGTGTCTTGATGGATTTTCCTGAGTTTGGTCCATGATTGATGAGAGTATTAATAAACAGATTGTGATCTGAATGTAGACATAAAAGACGTTACTGAATATATCTATATATATATATATACTTTTTAGAAGTCCTTCTTTCACAGCCCTTTTGAGTAGTTTTCAATTCTTCGTGGTCACAGCCACTGAGATATTTAAAATTCCATTTTGTTGGAGCTACTGTAGAGATAACGGTATATACCTTTTTGTGACGTACTCCAATTGGCGCATCGAAGCGTAGATCGCTGCAAAACTACCAATTCAATCGATCAAGACGTGCGAATTTTTATATGCATACGCCATGGCTGGTTATAACTAGCGCTCTATATGCGTATGTTTGCACTTCACACGAAGAAAACACGCACGTACGTACGTACGCGTACCATTCGCGCATGCATGTGTCAAAACGCTTTGCTCTAGAGATCTCTAGGTATACCGGAGCCAGCCATATCATATTGCATTAATGGTTAGCTAGCTGTCATAAAGCAGTTAATTATGTTATATATACGTACGCGTAATTATGCCCAAAAGTATATTTTTGACCCTAAATTTGGAGCTTTGTACATTAATATTCTACGCTTGGATACCGCCAAGTGAACTGGGATTTGCTAGACATGGTTCTTTCTGGATGGTAAAATAAATATTTGTACTGATATTCAAGGACCTTTATAATGCCGGGGCTGGAATCTCGTTGGGCTACCGACGATGATGACAAAATCGAAAGTGAGTCTAAACCCGAGCCGAAGTCCAAGCCACAAGGACTAGGTGCTTCTAGATGGGCAACAGTAGCTGATGACGTCTCTGTGAATGATGCAAAGGTTGGTAAAAAGAGCCATAAGAGCAATGAAAATGAGGAGGCTGATGTGCAGATAGCAAAAGATACTTCTTCTTTTGCTTCTAGATTGACTCCAAAAAAGGGGCCAAGAGGTAATTCTGGTTCATCCCCGGTGCATACAACAGATAATATAGAGCTTGCGCGAAATAAACCATTGTCGAAAGAAGCTGCGTCGTTTGCATCAAGGTTAACTTTCAATAAGGGAAGTACAGACAAAAGTACTGGTAGTAATAGTTTTCCTGGTCGCTCAAAAGATAACACCTCAACCCCTAGGGATATAAACATTAATATAGACAATTCGAAAAAATCTGGAAGCCATTTGCCTAGAAATGATGATGGCAAGAACAAGTATAGGCATGGGAATCGACATGATGAAGGGCGATCATTTGAATCAAGATTGGGTCGAAATGAAGGGTCGCAAAGTCCACAATCATGTAAGGTATCAGAGAAGGAACTATTGCGCATGCAAAAGGTAACAACTTCACGAGAAATGTACCGTCAGAAGAAGTTACAAGCGGCTACCGAGTGGGATAGGCGTGAGGAAAATATAGCAAGCGAGGAGCCATGCAAGGACGTTGTAAAAGATAAAGAACCTGAAAGGCAAGTAGTGTTTGATGATGCGAAGTTCCAGGCTACACTAGAGGAAAATATTAAAAAAATGGCTAAAAGTACGCTCAATTGGGTAGATGACGATAGTGACGATGATGATTTTCTCCCATAAGTTCGAACAGCATATTGTTTTGGTTGAGAGTGTTGTCCTGTCGCTGTAACTTTACACCGTTAGTCTCCTATAATGGATTACTCTTCGGTTAGTATGGCATTTATGTGGTTTGCTATAGGCAGTGTGGTCTCAGAAAGGGCTGGCACTGCTAGGAAAGTTGATGGACGTCGCTATTTACGTCTATCTCTGGATTCTATCTTGTACAGATAGCGTTGGTTATAATTTATGACGATGATAGAGCCTAGCTTTAATTTGATATACAGAGGGGATTTATAATATTGCAAGCCTTGATAAGTAGAACTAGCTTGGTGTTCAACAATCTCTGCATAGCTGTAAAGGCTTGTGATAATATATTTGGCAATGTATAAATAGGCCTTGCTGTAATGTAATATAAGCGGTAGTATATGTGATTTAAACTGCGAAGTCAAATTGCAATGCCTTCGAAAATTCTGGATTCAAGCTACGAAATCCGGGGTTGATTTATAGATCTATAGACTACTGTACATGCATGTGTATGTACGGCTGAAAAGTGAGAACACTCGTGAATGTTAGAGCTCTCGAGATCTCTAGACTCAAACAAATTTCCAGCCGGCTGCCGACATCTCTAACCTAGCTGTCGCGCTACAAATTACGATCCGAGAGTATATGACTGCAACTGTACATATAATTGTGGTTAATGTTCTCGTATAAATGCCAAAATGTTATTAGAAATTTACGGTCAGTGGGTGCTAGACGGTGTATATCTTCAGAGGAAGTTGCGCGGCTGGTAGTTGGCGGTGGATCAGGAGGGTCCTCTGGACGCCAATCAAGGTGGCCGCCATCATTTCGAACTTCTCTCATATCACTAGCAGCAGTATTGGGAGTTACAAGTAGTTATATCGGTTACCAAATTTTTTATAAAAAGGATACAGTTTTTGTGCCATTGTGGTTTGCGCCTGCCGTACGTGAACCCTTTAAAGGTGAGCTTGATGTTGATAATCTTATAAAACAGATCCATATATCCCTACGATATCGACTAGGGTTAGTTTACTCGGCCATTCAAACAAATGTTGGTGGAAATTTACCACTAATATTTGAACAAGATGACGAAAATCCTCATATACTTATTAGATCACCTGGTCCAGGTATAATGGGTGTTTTATTACAGCACCCGGATAGATCCAAGCGTTGGGCTACATTGACATCAAGAAGCTTTTTTATTGGGAAAGATATACCTTTCAAAGAGCCCGGGAAAGATAAACAATTGCAACCTATTCCTGCAGAAATTGGTGAAAGTGAAGGTGATATGGATGTTGATGATGCTGAGGCTACAGATAAACCCAAAGTAAGGTTATTACTAGATGAACTTGAAGAAATTCTTGGTAATAAAAATAGAAAACAACCTGAAGTTGTGGTTAGTTCAAAAATCAAATTAGTTTCTACTGATATACCAGCTCATGTTGAGTATCTGGCTGCTACAAGTATATATCATCCTAATATTCCACCAAGAGTAGTTGCAGCTATACTTATTTATGAGCGAGATGGTATAACAATTCGTGAACGCTTATGGTAACATTATCATAGTTTAATTTATTAGCAATATTATTATAATCATTATTATTATTATTTGAGCCTCGTGGGTACTTGATTAAAGGCTCTTTTAAGTATTCTTCTAGTTTTAAAAAAGTTTTCAATTCTTAATCTTTCATCATTGAGATGTGCAGAATCGCTTGATTGTCCACAAGGTAGTTGAGCAGCAGGTGCTTGAAAAATTCTTTCCAGTACTCTCACCACGGGGATAGATCCACCTTCACGAATATATAATGGCTTAACTCCATTCCATTCATCTTGAATGGCATTACTTAGAGTTTGGAATGCACCATTTGTAGGGTCTCCAAGCCAATAGTCTGCTTCATGAACAATATCAACTTGTAACGTATTAGGACTCTTAAAAGTATTAAATTGTTCAGTCAGATATTGAATAAAGTTTTGTTTGATCTCTTCCAAATCTTGATCTGGGACTATTCTCATTGATATTGCTGCAGTTACAGTTGCAGGAATCACTGTAGCATTACCAGGTCCACTAACTGATATGCTATGAGTAGTTAATGAAGGGAACCTCCATTTAGTCATCAAAACTTCTTGTGAGCAAGATCTAGAGTCAAAATCTGTATTTAATTGCTGCTTCTTTTCAGCAATATCCTCATACAATTTTCGTTCTTCATCAGTAACTGGTCTTACTTTGTCATAAAAATGAGGAATTGTGATCCTTCCTGTATCATATACCAATAATTTAGATAGAAGTTGGGTCATGTCTGCAACTGGTTCTCTATATACACCTCCATTAACACCAGCATGCAAATCAGGTAACCCACTTGATATTTTAATATTTGCTCTGATAACTCCTCGCAGTCCATAATTCAGACAAGGAATATTATCGTCAAGCCAATATGAATTAGATAAAATTATCCAATCAATCGGTTTCGAACATCCTTCACCACAGAATAATTCCTTTTTCTGGACAACAGCTTCTTGAAAACCACTTGAACCGCTTTCTTCTTCCCCTTCAATGATAAACACAACATCATTTTGTAAATCTCCTGCCTGAAATAATTCTGCAGCTGCAAAAATTGCTGCCAGTACTGGACCCTTGTTATCCGATACTCCACGTCCATACATATATCCATCAATGGCCTCTAGCTTGAATGGATCAGTACGCCATCCCGCATTGGTATCAGCCTCAATAACATCGTAATGTCCATAAAAAAGTACCCTTGAAGTTGAAGATGAAGGCTTGTTAGCGTTGAAACATGCATATACAATAGGGTTCTTATTAGAAGCAACTGGTACTAACTGTGATGATGCACCAAATTGTCTGAAAAGATTATAAAGAAATGTAGCACATCTTTTACCAGCACTTAGATAAATGTCATTAGAGGTACTAAGAGTTCTAAATGATACCAATTTGGCTAGCAATGATATCATTATATCATCATCCAATGCAGGTATAACAGCGTTAATTTCACATTTATTTGGAGCTTGGTACGTTCCATCAATGCCACTTATATTCCATACTTTGATTTTCTTATCCTTACCTCCTGTAAATAGAAAACACTGCCTATTGGTATATGACATTGTAACTGTGAGTATTTCCTCGTCGTGTGCCTTCCAACTAGTTTTATCGTTGCTTCTAGTATCCCAATTAATAATATGTGAGCCCGAAGATCGGAATATACAGTCTCCGGAAATTGCAACACCCTGGACGTCACAAGATCTTTCAGTATCAAGTCTTATCACCTGTTGAGTATCTAGATCAATGACAACCACATGTCCATTACTAAGTCCACAATACAAGAAACAATCTGATAATGCCATACTCAAAACACTTGAATCTGCTTCAAATCTATGAATAAGATCCAAATAATCATCATGCTCAGTACTCCATATACTTATCGTACCATCACCTCCACCTGAAACTAATACTTCTTTACCATTGCTTAATGTAGTAGTTAGCATTGCATAAACATATCCATTATGGGGCCATCTTAAGAAATTCGATGGTGGGGTTTCTAGCAAAGTATAAGGTCGCCCATTTACTTTTGATTTTAGATGCACCACACTTTGTGGATGTTTTCTCCCACCTGGTCCCTTTGAATCAAAGAATTTATCGAATCTATGAGAAGGTAGCCCACCAGGGTCACTACTAACTCTTGCATCTGCCAAAGTTTTATCAAATTTCACCCATTGTATACTAGAATTCTGTGCACCATAATACAGACGGTTATGCTTACTTGACCATGCGATACTGAAAATATCTCCAATATCATAAATAGAATAAATAGTACAAACTTCCTTATAGTGGTGTGGATCATTGATTGACCAAATCTTAACCAATGAGTCACTACTACTGCTGATAAGATACTTTCCCGAGGAATCCTCAACAAACACCAGACTGAACACTCCTCTAGAGTGGCCAGTTATAACTGCTTCTTTCTGGAATGTTGATAATTCCAATACAACAATATCACCAGATTCTGTACCCGCGAATACCCGGTCCTCACTCGCCGCTAATGACAAAACAGAGCATTCGCTTTCCCAGGTATGTACAAGCTGAGCAGGGTCATCAGCAATTGTATCTTGAACTGATAAATTTTCAATGTCCACTGTTGCATCATTAGACTCACTCTTTGAATATACTTTGCTAGTGTGATTGTCTATGATGGACGGTGTTGGAGTAGAACTTGGACTAGGAGCCTCTCTCCAGCACCCGTCATGGTACCCATACATGCCAAAACTGTCCACAAAAACTCCTTTAAATTGTGAAAACCTCCTTTTACACTAACCACGAGACTCGACAAGCAAGTCGTTGAATTTTGTATTTATTCTGTTGAGAATGACTTTATAAGCTTGATTAATCGATATCGAGTGCAGCTGATTAGTTATTACGGTGCGCCAGCACAGGATCCGGATGGGCACTAATTTATACCGATTTCAAATTTGAAATTGTCTCGACCTCGAGCTCTGCAATATGTTGTATTATTGACAATAATGATATAACATATTAAGTCAGTTGATTTTTGATAAATGGAATGACTCAGCTGTACTCGAGCTCAAAATCAAATAGTGGCTAGACAATAAATAAGCATTGATGGAAAATCAATGTAAATAAATAACAAATGATTTTCAATGAGCCCATCGCATTATAAATATTTCACGATGATCTGTTGTGGGTCCTTCGGTTTTGGGAAATGGGGCATAATTAAACCAATATGACGTCTTTGTACCCCATTGTTAGCTCATCGTTATAGCATATAGTTATTAATATCTAATTACTACTAATAATACATTTTCACTTTATTATAGGCCTATATATATAACTTTGACTTTCACTGTTGTAGGTATATCTATATGACAAGTCATAGATGCTTGGGTTCTCTTTCGAGGCATTTACCATACCAGGAGCGTCTGACGCATTTCCCAGGTTCCGGCGATTTCGTTGCTGTTGGTGAAGGCGTTGGTGAAGATGTTGGTGCTGGCGTTGATGTTGGTGCAGTTCTCTCGGGAACAATGAAATTCCAATTGAAACAATCTTTGCAGGGTGCAGGAACGACGCATTCCGGGGTAGTATTATAGACCGATAAAACATCATCTATTACCACATGTATTCTGTGATTAGCCAATGATACATGCCAGCCTAAATCAGTCACTACGTCGTAAACACATTGCAACCCCGAATGACACTGAGTTTCAAATGCATAGCCTCCAAGCCAACATGCTGACCCAGCTCCATTGCATACCCCCATATAAACAGGATCAGCTGTGTGGCCCACATGATAAACATGGTCTTCAGATAATGGGACGCCAGGAGGAAATGGTAAATGCAATCGTTTAGCTGGTAAAAGCTCTCCTGGAGCTTGATAGGTCACCACGGGATCTCCAAATGTTCGTCCCACGAGTGCTGCCAATGCACCTCCTAGTGAATGGCCCGTGATCCAGACGTTAGCATTGGGGTACAGAGATGTGACATTTCGGTAGATATCTAATGCAGATTTGTAATACCTATCCTTATCCATCAATTCCTTCTCCAAGCACTCTTCATTACATGTATATGAATCACCTGTATAGCAATCACATACCGTATTCCATAAATAACTTATTCGAGCACAGCAGCAGGAAAACAGCAGGTTATCATTCGTCTTATCATTATTAACTGTGTCACCGCCGCTATCAAATATCGCTGCACTAGTTCCTTTGAAAGCAATAATAACCTGTGTCTCTTTGTCGTTAACGAATATTTGGCCACGGATACCATCTGACATCCAACCTATTCCAGAAGTGCAGTTCCAAGGCTCGGAAACATTCTTCCAGTCTCCTTCAAACGGAACTTCCACATATGCGTTGGACGACATCAATGCAAGCGCATAGACTGTATCAGGATCAGACATATTGGGACTAGGTACTTGATCAGTAGTCCATTCAAGCATATCCTTTGCGTTGATCCATGGTTTCTCTATAGATTCTCGCGCGTGTCGTAGATATGATTCGACAAAGTCAGGCGTGCGGTTAGCTAGCCGCTTAATGTTCTTGCTATATGATTTGGTCTTCAAGGGCTTGGCTATGTCCTCTGAAAGGCTCTGAGCCGAGATGAGCGCCCGCTCGGAAATATCCAGCCGTCCAAGTAAGCGGTGGTTTCCTTCAATGTTATGATGATAAATATGCTTTAATTTGAATAAATAATCGTTCGGTTCCTCATTAGTTGGGGTATTTATAGGCCAGGGAAATAATGAACCGGGGGGTACCAGCACACCGAACTGACTAACCTCGGTTGAGGACCGGCTAAAGTACCAAAGAGATGATATAAATAGCAGAATCAAGAAGACCAATGCTCTTACGACCATTTTCCCTCTTGTTCTGGGTACCCAGAAGTCTGGTCTGATGATATCAAGATATTTGCCTTTGTGTGTATATATTGCTCGGCGCCGTCGCGACGTTACCACACATGCATGTATGTTTATAAAGTAATTAAGCTTTTATATATATAAGGTAGGCTACTAGTAGCTATAGCTAGCCTATATACCCGTGACATTAAACGTGCACGTGATTGCTCGATCGATCGATAACGTTGCCCTTATATAAGAGCTCAGCCTTAGCTCACCGCAGTTAACGCTCTACAGTTTTCATTGATCATGACATCAGATTCTATAACATGTCATCAATGAGGCTTTGAAGGCCTTGGAGGGGCTTTGATATCTGCCATTATTTTACATTTCATCTTGTTTCATAGCTTTCCAAAAAACCGCATACTCTAGAGTCCATTTTGGGCTGATTTAGCATTTTTAGGTAGAAATAGTCAGCTATAGCCTTATGCATGCATTTGATGACGGATCTCAAAACGTGAATGCACCCCTATATATAGCAGGCCCGAATATATGTAATTACTAAATAGAACGAACGGCCAGGAGGAAACTTCTTCTTCTTGGAGGGGGAAAAAACGATATGTCAACCAAATCTATTATATTTAAGTACTCGTCATATTTAAGCCCATATTTTATTACGTGCGCTAAGATTTAAAATTCTCTTTTTAGAGTTTACTACGCTTAATCGCCAAATTCAACCTTGTCCAAATTAATTGTTATTTACAACTACGTCTTTTAATCAAAATTTTGTCATAGCTATTACCAGGAAAAATCTCATTTAACTCGCTATTTCCTGAGAGTTGAGAGCGTTTAGGGATGGAAGCCTCTGCTGGGTCCCAGATCCCGCCAGAGCCACTGGACTTTTTTGAGCAACAGCGTCTTAACAACAAAGCGTTTCAGCGGGGGCGAAGGCCTCAAACTCCACCCTCACCAGCATCAGATTTACAGGGGTTTTACCAAGACAGTATTTCCCATGATGATTTTTACAGCTATGGTCAGCAGATATCAAGGCCTGCGAGTAGGTCTTTGATCCATGACCGAATAGTCAAGGATGAGTATTTGGATTTTGATTTTTCAGAGCATATAAATGTTGATTTATTTGAAAATGAAAAGGATTCAACAACGCCGTATGACTTGGAAATGACAGATGCTAATAGTAATAAGGATATGAATACTACATTAGACTTTGTTGAATCTAATAGTGGAACACCGTCGTCCTCACCCAACTCTGATCGACGTGAATGGGATCAGTATGAAATTCCAGGTTATCCTATAAAGAAAGAGGCTGTCAAGGACTCTAATGTGAATCTCCCCTTATCATTAAGAAGCTTTGATTTTGGAAGGGAAGAATTATATTCTGATGAGCAGGATTCTATACCTGATGTTATTGATCCAAGCGAATGGGATGATACATCAAAGTTGAAGTATTCCATGAAAGTTGGTAGTATACCATTCAAATCAAGAGTTGAAACACAAATCAAGCTAAAAATGACTTTGTCTCCTCCTCCGAAGGAAGTAATGATGCATGTCCCTCGTGACACTATATCCAAGCCCAAACTTCAGTTGAAGAATAAGTTTACTCCCAGGGAAGATACTTTAATGCTAGAGATTGCAGTTGTCGGTAAGAATGATATGACAAAATGTACTACAATGTGTAGTAGATGTGTTGGTCGTGAACGCAAGCGGGCCTTGCGTAAAAAGGTTAGGTTACCAGTGGAAGAAGATCATTGGCGAGATGATTTCAAGAAACGAACAGTTGTATTCAATTGTCGAGAAGTTGTTGATATTACGCCAAATCGAGAAGGATCAAATGAAACAGAGGTGGAATTGCCCATGAGAATCGCCTGTTATTCGAAGCACCATGGTGAACGAGATGGCTACAGGGTGTTCATAGTATTACGAGATCACTTGGGTAATGTTGTATCTCGAGGTTCAACTGCGGCTATATTGGTTACTGATGATCATAAGGCTACAGAAATGCCTAAGAAAAGACGGATAAGTGAATCAGAATCGCATTTTTCAGATAGTAGTTCTGCTGCCAACAGTGTTAATACATCAATCACATCACCAGAGGAATCGAATGATAAGGATTCTGTCAATATACCGAAACAGATTGTCACAAATTCTCAGCCATCAGTACGATCAATTAATCCTGTTATTCATCGGGTTATACCAGGTAAAGGTTCGATACGGGGTGGTATTGAAGTTACTATTCTTGGTGATGGATTTGTGAATGGATTAAAAGCTAGATTTGGCGACAGTGTGTCCAATTCTACCCATTGTTGGAATTCCACTACTTTGGTTGCATTATTACCTCCTTCTACTGAAGCCAAGCTTGTCAAGGTAGACTTGGAAGCTCCTGAAGGGTTAGTGGTAGAGCCACAGCCTGATGGAGGTCCTTCCATTTTCAGATATTACGATGATAGTGATAAGGCATTAATCGAGCTTGCATTACAAGTAGTTGGATTAAAGATGAATGGTAAGATTGAAGATGCACGAGAAATTGCAAAACGGATCATTTCTGGTGGAAATACCCCAGATAGTAAGTTATCTATTATCAAACAAGAGTCTGGAGATGATGCAAAGGATAAAGAATTAGAATCTTTGTTGCTTAAATGTTATGAATTGGTTTCAAGTGCTCAAACTAGGTATAATTCATATTGGGAATTGACCAATATCGAGGGCCAAACATTGTTACACTTGGCTTGTATTAAGGGATTTAAGTCATTAGCAAAACGGTTATTAAATGATAGTTGTACATTATCCTTAACTGATAAGAATGGATATACTCCATTATATTACGCAGCATTATATAAGCGTGATAATTTGGTGAAGAGTTTATTAGATTTTGCTGATGCAGACCCATCAATTATTTATGATATAGCCAGTGATGATATCCGGGCATTAATTAATTACAAGTATGATATAACAGGTAATGTTCCTAGTATAGTGCAATTTGCTCGTGAGATCAACGATAATGGGTTACGTGATTCGAGTGTAATGATGGGGCGACGGATTCGACAAAACTTTACTAATTATTTTAATGAATTACGTGACTTTAATCCTATCCAATATCTTGATGAATTCAACCCTATGCATTATTTCACTTCAACTGAACGACCACCAAGTTATGATGAAATTTATCAAGATACTTTGCTAGAAAAAAGCTCAGATATTGCCAAAGTCTTTGTAACTGAAGACGACGAAACAGTTGAAGTGGAACAACAAGATCCAATTGAACAACAAGTTGAACAATGGCTTAAACGTCAAATCCAGCTTGGTAATGATCATATGCTGTTCTTTTTCTGGTTACCTGTTTTCATTTTCATGCTTGTGTGGATGTCAATGAAAGTTGTGGGTTATTTGGAGCAAGCTGATACCGCATGGATTAAGGATAAGGTTGTAATGGTAACTCGACGACTGGTTAATGTATAATTATGTAGTTATGAATATATATATATATATATATATATATACTTTTCTTTTCTGTACATTGAGGCTTTCAACCTAATTGATTAAATTCATAAATCTACAGCCTTGAGTTCACTTTTAACATTGCCCATATCGAGGATTTGGTCTCTACAATGCACAATTTGTAGTTCAAGCTTTTTCATATCTTTTGGTACACCTGATTTGCCTGGTGGTACTAATCCTCGTTTTTCTGCTTCGTCAAGCGTAGCCAACAACGCTGTTTGCATTGTATTGAGCACATTGACCAATGCTACATCTAGTCTGTTTTCCTTTCCAGGAGCTAAGAACTGGTCAAGTAGCAATGCAGCAAATAAGTCACCCGTACCTACGAAATGACTATCAATAGGTTTATATTCGACTTTGAATGCGTTATACCCATTTTCAGTGGAAGATGATCCAATTGACATTAACTGACCGTCTAGCACTACCGAGGATATAACAACATTAGGTACTTTGTATTCCTTGTGTAAGATATCTAATGCCTTTTTAATATTTTCGAATGAGTCTAATTTGATATCGCATAATGTCTCAACTTCAAACCAATTCGGTGTTATCACTGTCACTTTACCTGATTTCAAGATATCCTTGTATATTGGTATAACCTCTTCCGATACATATAGTCTTCCTTCATCGCCTAGCACTGGGTCAACTAGCCATTGAACGTTTGGTTGACGATCAATTAAATCATATGCCACTTCACTCACTGCCTTCAATGCATCAGGGGTTGGACAGTACCCTGTTAATAATGCGTCATACCCGAAATCCAACTTTTTAAGACCGGAATAAATGTCATTTATTTGGTCAGCCGTTGTTTTATTGCCCTTTGCGAATCCGTATCCGAGATGATTGGAGAAATGTACAGTGTTAAGCGCATCTACATCCCATCCACGTAGTTGTAGCGGAAATGTGGCAGCACGGTTACCAACGTATCCATGAACTACGTGCGACTGTATTGACAGCACATTTTTCATTTTCTTAATGCCAGAATATCAACTAAAAGTGTTCCAAAGAATTTCAATTCAAACAAAAAGTTTTGACTAATTCATGAGCATCTCGGATCTGCAGAGCCTTATAGAAATCTGCACTATAGCTTAAGCGGTACTGATATGATAACGATCGATTTCAGTTAATTTACCCTGAAGTCCACTGTAATATGTAATGTTTACATGCGCATACGTACGCGTACAACATGGAGATATAACCATTTTTAAACGGTATTAAAACGTTACCGTTACAGGTACCGTTAATCATAGCTTATAAGCTGTATATACCATATGCATATGCCTAGGGCGGGCCTAACTTTAGTTTCTTCCTGTATACGCGATGTCAGAATTTCGACTGAATGTCAACTATCCCGTTTTCGGGGTACGGTTTTTGGCTGACGATAAGCTAATTGTTGGCGGTGGTGGTGGTGAAGGCCGTAATGGCATTGACAATAAAATTGTAAGTTCGACATGAAGACAATTTTTTGGGCGTCGAACGCGCTTAGTATATGGATTTAGAATCTGACCTTTTTTTTATAGAGTGAAATATTAGTAGAAGAAGATAGTTTGACTCTTGGGAGAGAGATTATACTAAACTCTGATGAAGATAGTCCTACAAGTCTGGATGTTTCAAGGAAAAACGGAACAATTTATGCTGGTATAAATCAAGGATCAGAGATTATTAAGACTACGCAGAAAAATGAGCATTTCCGAGTATTACAATTTGAAAATGATGGTTCATCAAGTGATGATGTATCAAGTCCCAAGTCACAAAAGAAAAAGAAGAAGAAGAAGCAGAAGCAACAAGGCAATGATACCAAATCATTGGATATTTTCCAAAGTCAAGGTTCAACTGAGATATATCAGAAATGTACAATTACTGATGGTAATCTCATTGCAATTGCTTCTTCAGAGTCACCAGGTTCAGTTCATGTATTAAATGCTAATGACTTATCAGTCAAATATTCCAAAAAGCTTGATGATGGGCTTGAAATCAATGATTTAGGGTTTTCAACAATTGAAAGAAAAAATAAGAAAAATCAAAATTTATTAGTTATAACTACATCAACTACATTAATAGTTCTTGATTCATTATCAGGAGATCTATTATTACAAATTATCCGACCAGGGAAAAGTTCACTTTTCAGTAAGGCCCAATTTATACCTAATAGTGGTACATTAATTGTTGCTACGAATTCAGTGGCAACTCCAGGAAAAAGTACAAGAAAATCATCTAGACCAGTATCAACAAGTCAATTAGTCGTATATGACCTATCTGGTGAATTATTGCAAAAATCAAAAGAATTACCCTCAGCAATAACTGCATTGGCAGTTTCCGAGCAATTTATTGCCACCTCATTAAGTGATTTCACTATCTTAGCATTTTCAACCAATACTTTGAAACAAGTACTCAAAATCAATCGAGCCCATTCATTTGCAATCACTAACGTGGACATTAGTCCCTCAGAGAAATATTTGGCTAGTGGATCTGTTGCAAATACTGTTAGTGTTGTACCATTACCTAGTTCAAGCATCCAATTACGGGATACGATATTCTGGGTGATAATGAGCATATTAGTAGTTATTCTTGCGATATTACTGAATTATAGGGTACTCAAGGGGTTAATTGTTTAAGACGAAGTATTAGTGTTAGTTGTCATCTTTCGTTTTTTTGCTTGAGCTATCAGTAATTGAAATTCATCTTGATGCTGTTCAGAATAATGAATTAGATCTTCTGGTCTTCCTTGATTTTCTTCACTACTAGTATCACCTTGCTCATGTTGGACTTTAGGAGTGCTTGATATGGGTCTTGTATTTTTCTTTAATTGTTCCCATTCGCGTAACTTTTCACGTAGAGTAGAAGCACTAACGGGCATATGAGAATCAATATTAGAATTCCATAATGTTATCCATTCACTTAATCTATTAATTAGATCTTGTCGTTTCCCCGTATCGTCTAACCTTTCTTCTCTTAATTTCTGTCTCAATGCATTATCCTTCATTACGGAATATACTAATCGTGGTTTCCGTTTACTAATGATCCTTCTTTCAGCTTCAGTCAGTTGTTCCGTATGCGGCCGTTTCCTTTCTTTTGAGTCCTTTTCTAGGCATTCGCCGATATGTGTGGTCTGTATTTCCTCTACGGGGAACCGTTGAAGGCAAATGGGGCATTTAGCAGTATCATCTTGAGCATCGTAACTACCTTGAGATGAAGAAAGCAAATTATTCTTAGCCGGTGAATTTTCTATAACCACCACTTCATTGTCACCTAGTGTACTTGAAGGTGGTGTATCATGCGTAACAGAAGAAGCTGGTACAGATGCATGTGATGTATTTGTTGTAGTTTCTAGAGATGCTCTTTGGTCTGCTAATAGCAACTGACGACATTTCAAGAACGCCTCCACAGCATTTTCCATCGCTATGTTCCGTTTCAAGTTGCTTTCAGTCACGTCAGACCGGCACTCTGGGCAGTAATCATCTGAAGATAGCCGTCTTCTTATACATAATGAACAAAATGTATGGCAGCATGAAGTTTGTACAGGCCCATTGAAAAATTCCTTGCATATATTACACCGTAATGATGAGTCTAAAGCACTTAATATCGGTAACCGCGTGTTCATCCAATCAGATGAGTCTGTTATATCCTGGAAGTCCATGTTGAGAGATTTCAGGGGTATGTAAATGCAAAATAAATAAATATAAATGAAACAGTTAGTTATTCTTTTTTTTTTTTTCTTAACCGATTAATATATTGTACAAATTAAATTTGAGTTTTGATCACGAGTACGTCGCGTATTACGCCGCGATCCAATCATAATCAAGAAATAAACTACCACTTGACGCGTTTCTAATATCATTACTACAGCAAATGAAAAATATGGATAATAAATTTAAAGTACATATTAATAAATACTAACACCAAGTGAAAACTGGTGGTCGAGTGTGCCCTGTTTGTACACGTTCTACTATTACTCTTCGACTGGATTGGTTACCTGTAGCCTCAGCATAGGCTAAACCAATATCATCACTTATAATACTTGTTCTTCGTCCACCAGAAGCTTGTCCCGCTAGAGTATCAGATATATCATCTCTATAGTTTTCTTCCGAGGGAGCTTCACTTGGCTCATTAATAAGCCTGCTCCATTTAGGGTCGGGCATTGACCGATATTTTTGTTCTAATAATAACGAACTACCTCTTGGACGGCCATGGGGTTTTTTCCGTTTTCTTCGTTCTAACTCTATTGATTCTAATCTTATTCTTGGCGCATCTAGTTCCGAGTCATTGAAAGAAGAATCAAAATCTATTAATGGTTGATGTTCGCCTAGTTCATTGTCATGTTCATCATGGTCATGCTCGTGTTCATGTGGATGGGTTTCCGTACCAAACAGTGGCGTAGTTATAGCATTACTTAATGATGCAGGAGGAACTACGGGTATATCCATTATATCATCCCATATCATTACTCTTGGTCGTCTAGCTAATTCCAAGGGTCCTTGTCCAGGTGTGCGCATAGTCTGTACAACATTAAACGCCTGACCCTTTATTACAGCAAGTTGACGACGCCATAATCGTTCTTTGAATTCCGTATCACGTTGAAATACTTGTCTTAATACTACAGTTGTATCTTCCCACCATTCAGGTGAGCATAATATGCTAAGGAAATGCGATTTGGATTGGTCTGAAAATGGCTGGCCTATCAGTTGTCTTGGTAAAAATAACCAACCAAATGGGAATGATCTCCATTCATCTGGATGCTTCCAAGGGAAGGATAACCCAGAGTCAATAGCACCTAATTTTATAATTGGTGATCCTTCATGGTTAAGTTTAATCATCCAATTATCTAAACCTCTATCGGTGTTTCTCATGATATAATCAAGGATAACCAATTTTTCGAGTTCAATTCTGAAATTTTCAATCGTTTGAGGTGTCCAAAACGGATCATTTAATGGGTGTAGCCTCAAAAATTCATCAGCAGATTGGTAATCATGAAGAAATAACTGGTAACTACCTATTTTGTTTGGATTATGGTTACCAAACCATGGTAAATAGAAAGTAGGAGAGTTTAAAATCACTGTATCTGTAAAGGGTACGATATATGTCATCAATTGTCTATCGAGCACACTTGCCGCAGCTTCACAGATATAACCATTGTTAGGAATTAAACAACTTCGTCCAAAAAAGCATGGGAATAAGTTACGATGAAGCCATTTGGTCCATTTGGGTGATAAGGGCCCATATGGTTCTTCATCTTTGGGCTTGAAAACTGCAACAATCGAGCCATTTGTGCCATAAACAAAATAGCTACCGGAGCTTCCTTGAGATATCCGTTTCGGATATAAACCAAGATCGTTTATGGCTGATATGGAATCAGCAACAATCGCATCGAATTGTGCTTGAGTGGTGGGGCCCTTATCTAATAAGCCTCCGATTGGAACATGAAATTTGGAATCATCTCTAGTACCAAAAGCTGAGTAATATATTTCAGAAGGCGGTCCTTCATCTGTATGATTACGCTCAAAGCCAAATTTCCATTTGAACCGTTCTGTCATTGGATCTGATGCCTCGGGGAAGCTTCAGATAAAGCGCTACCCAGATCGATCGTTATCTATAGATCTAGATATCGATACAGCCAGGCCGGCCATAATAGCTAGCTTATAAGCAGCGCTGGGCCCCCACCCGCCCGCCGGAATAGCGCGTATACGTACCATGCACATCGTTATAGATCTGTAGCCACAGGCCAGCATATAACCTATACACAGATGATCATGATCATGATGAAATTCTAATTAGGAGATTTCCTATACATTGCAAGGCATACGGTGCACGTGCACGTGCACTGCTCCGCCGATTGATCGATAAGACAATCTGGAGAATAGTCGAGAAGAAACTATTAGCTATTGCAAGGAGAATTCAGGTAGAAAGCCTAAAGTAAGTTACAGTTGATAGGATGTCATATCTACATGTTACATGGTAGAGTATTTAATTCTACATTTTGAGATTTCTAGAAAGCGCCCTGCTTTCTTAGTTATGCTTGTCAAGCCAATAGGCGTCATGCAAAGCTTGAGTGACTTTTGACCCCGCATATAATTTATTATAGGCACGATATAACATCAATTGTCATGACGCATGGCACAGCCGCACGTGATAATGTCAGTACCTCGAATGTTATTTCTTTTACCAATCCTCGGGACTGTAGAGAAGCCGCCATTTTTTGTTGAATAGGAATGCAAAGCACGAGATGTGGAACAGCATGATGAACGGGATGAGTGCGGCAAGTGGCACATAAAACAGAAGAGTTGAAATCAGTGACCATAAACTTTGCTGAGACCCAGGCGTTCCGGGAGCCGCCGAGGGCGCAGTTATAAACAGTGAGGGCAGGATCCAGGTATCCAGGCTGGATGGTGATGCATTGTAGTAGTAATGCAAGTTAGAGAATGCTAATAGTCCGCACAGAAGTGTAATTGGGTGAGCCGCCAGGCTCTTTGCTCTGCTGAGCATCGGCATCTTGTGGATCTTGTGGAGCTTATCCTTGCAGTCTCACCAATTCCGAGTGGAACGGCAGACTGGGGGAATACCTGGGAAAGCGTCAACGGAAATGATTGTGAGAGTCCCGAAGAGTGTGTGAAAGATCAAAAGGAGAGAAAGAACAGATGATAAAAGGAAGGAAGGAAGAAAGGGAGGAATTGGAAGGTTTGGAAGTTGGAAGTTGGAAGTTGGAAGATTGAGAGAGACCTAATTATGAGTTATATAACCATTAATATGCCATACGCCCAATGTTAATAACTTTTGGTAATACTTATTAACTGTTACTAACGCTATGTTATATTAACGCTAGACATAATATTAATAAAGATCGAGTGGAGATCTCTATTATAATTAGTACTATAATGTTATTTGTTAGCTGGCAGATCTCTCAGGCTCAATTAAGGCGCCATCGGCTGACGAAAGGACCGGAAAGGTTTCCAGAGTCCGGAGTTCCATGTATGGCCGGTACCATACGTACTAGCTAGCTATGGCCTCGACATATTACGATCCATAACTGCACACTGTGCACAGTATATTGTCCATGTATGGCAAATATTGGTATATATTTCAACCAATCTGAGCACTAGCTTCGTTTGGTGTTAGGACATTTGACAGAGTCCAAGTTACCAGAAATGCAAACCGCTCATACGACTTTAGCCCTCCAATTGGTCCTTCTACAATTGGCCTTGGCCACGACAATTGGAATTTGTGATTCACGTCTTAGGCCGGTTGTAATATCCCGCTACAGGCCATTGGTCGTAGTTCATCCAGTTGTCGAGAAATTTAACTGATAAGAACGATGGAATAATCCGGAAAAATAAGAGGAAAAATAAAAGGGGACAATTTAAAATCGAAGGAAAAGTAGAAATCGGTTGGCAATAAAATGTAACATGTACATGTAGCATAGTTATAACATGGATGTAAAATCATGTAATATTGTAAAAATCACGTGATGTGATATGAGTCACGTGATGTGTGAATCCTAAAGAAATCTTAATATTTAAAGCAGCCCGGCCAATTAGAGAAAGAGATACAGGACTATAGTTATAGATTAAAGGAATGTCCCCGCTTCTTCTCTGAGAGGTGGTCGGCTGGTCGTTTCTCTGGTGACCCCACGGAATCCGGCTCAAGGATGGTGGTTGTCCAAGGAGCTGAGATTGTTAGCCGGATATCAAATCGAGATAATCGAGATATATCGCGTACGTAGTACCAAGTAGTAGGTTAACGTTGCAATCTGTTATAACGCTAGTGCTTGAGATTCCGATATCGATAGCCGGAGTTTTTTCCATCTGTTTCTATGCGGTTCCTACGTGCATGCACGAAACTAGAATCGTATATAACCGCTACAGTCGAGAATATATAAACCCCGTGGTATCCCGCTTTTTTCTCCATCACCATTTTATAATCTTTCCACAATCACTACCATCGCCTGGCACCTGCTCAATTGCTCATTTACTTCATTTATAGCTAGCTCACAATGGTCTTCACACTCAAGTGGGGTATCCTCGCAACCGGAGGAATTGCCAAAACCTTCTCGAAGGATCTCTTGATCGACCCTGCTACTCGAAACGTTTCTGACGTAGCTCACAAAATAGTAGCTGTTGCCGCTTCATCTTCCGTTGAAAAGGCACAACAATTCCTCAAAGATGTCAATGCTCCTGCCGACGCTAAGGCCTATGGATCTTACAAGGAGCTTGTTAATGACCCTAATGTTGATGTTATCTATGTAGCTACTCCTCATTCACATCATTACGAACATGCCAAACTGGCTCTTGAGGCCGGCAAGAATGTCTTGTGTGAAAAGCCCTTTACAATTAATCATATTCAAACTGCTAAGCTGATTGAATTGGCCAAGCAGAAAAATCTCTTCCTTATGGAAGCTGTTTGGATCAGATTGTTCCCATTGACACTTGAACTTCAACGATTACTTTTCAAAGAAAATATTATTGGTGAAATCAAGCGTATTAAATCCGATTTATCGTTGCCCTTTGGAGAAACGGATGTGGAGCATAGATTACTTAACCCTGACCTTGGTGGAGGTGCTTTACTAGATTTAGGGATATACGCATTGACATGGTCATTCATAGTTGGATATGACAATCCAGCTAATGATCGTACTCCTCCAGAAGTTGTTTCATCTATCAGAAAGGTGAAAACTACTGGAGTTGATGGTCACACTACTGCTATCCTTAACTTCCCCAAATCTGGTGTTCAAGCCATTGCATCAACAAGTATTGACGGTACAACTGATAAGAGAGCTGCTGTCTACATTGACGGTGAGAAGGGTCATATCAAGATCCCCTGGGCTACTTATCGTCCTGAATCTTTTGAATTGTATCTGCGTAACAAGCTTGAGGATTATACCGCTTCAGGTGATGGTGGCGAGCCTACAAAGGTCTATAAGTTTGATATCCCAGGCCATGGTATGTTCTGGGAAGCTGACGAAACTGCTAGATGTATTAGGGATGGAAAGAAAGAGAGTGACATTATCCCCTTAGCTGAATCATTGGAAGTCATGAAAACTATGGATACTATCAGAAAGCAAAACAACTTTGAATATCCAGCAAAGATTGAAGCTGCTGACTAATTCTGGACTTTGTGAATTAATATGTATGTTAGAACCTCTTAGAACTAATGTAGATATTATAGGCCTATAATAGTTATAGATAGACAAATCCTGATATTCCATTATAATATTTTAGCCATCGAGTGTTGCTAACTCGTTACATTTTCTAATTCGGTGTTTCCCATAGCCGCATAATGTGACTTCAATGATTGTTCAATCCTGACAGTCCAAGACGAAATTGGCAAATTGCAAGTGAGCTTTTACAATATATTTTTTCTTCTGATAAGTAGTTATCTCATTGCTACTAGCTGTAATGACATCAAATATTGATCTTCAAACTTTTACGTGTTGTTGTCATGGTAACGGGAGCATTTTTCTAGTTCCCCAACTATTATTCGCGTCACCAATCCGCTTTTAGTATATTTGTAGCCTGTTGTAGCTTGAACTGTGGCAAGCGTTATAATTGGCCGAAATATTAAAAAAATTTACACAAATCTCTGCAATAAAGGGCGATTTCTATCAAAATAAAAAAAACAAAAAAAAATTTAAGAGTTTAGTAAAAGTCAACTTGAGATCGTAGAAGATTTACCCCATAATTTGAGTTCAATTGGAATTTTAGAATTTCTTTTTTGGGTTTTTTTTATTCATTACTAAAATCAATTTAAATCATTGCCATGGGGGCTGAACATAGAAATGATAGAATAATCAATAATTTAATGTATTTATTCAAATTTTATCACTAAATTTACTAAAAGCACTGGGGTAACCCAGTGGGGTTCAACATAGACTTTTGTTATTTCAACTTATTTGCGAATATTACAGTTTATACTATGCCCTGGAAGGTTGGCCAACCATATTAAAGTTGAATCATACAATCACCACTATATCGATCGACATACTCTACCCACTATGGCAAAGCACCACAAGGTACTCTACAACAATGGAATAATCACAGTATCACTAGATTGTAGCGCAGATTCACAGCTTTCCAGTGATACCAATAACATATAAAAACAAAGCTAACAAAGTTTCAAAAAAAAGGGTCAGAATTTGCCAATTTTAAGTTGAGCTAGATGATCACATTTTCTGACCACATGGACAATATTACCGGAATCTCGGATAAAGCTTTCCAGCCTATAACGTTAACTTTAAACGCGTCAAGCTCGGAGCCCCACAATCCGACGGACCGTTTAACTATTTTGGCAGATCGTCAATCAGATGCGATGCGGGTAAATATCTTAATAAGGAAACTGATCGATAATAGCAATGCAGCAGCTATAATATTAATATATATAGTTTTACTCCAGTTTCTCCCTTTTTCTTTCTTTAACTTTTTCTTTCTTTACCTCTTCTCACTCTTGTTCTATTCACAAGTGAATTACAACCATGTCGGACTTGTACATTGGAGTGGACGTTGGAACTGGATCAGCTAGAGCCTGTATCATTGACACAAAGGGAGAAATTATTGCTCTTGCTTCAAAGCCAATCTCTAAATGGGAACCCAAACAAGACTATTTTAACCAATCATCTACAGAGATATGGGAAAGTATTTGTTACTGTACAAAGAAAATCATTGATGATGCAAATGTTGATAAATCACGCGTAAAGGGAATAGCCTTTGATGCCACTTGTTCATTAGTTGTATTACGAGAAAGTGACGATTCACCTGTGGCGGTTGGGCCGGACTTCAATCTAAATGATCAAAACATCATATTATGGATGGATCATCGGGCACCTAAGCAAACAAAGGCAATCAACAAGACTGGCCATAAGTTGTTAAAATATGTCGGGGGTCAAATGTCTATCGAAATGGAAATCCCCAAGGCCAAATGGTTAAAGGATAATTTACCTCCCGAGGTATTTAAGGATTGTAAATTTTATGATCTGGCTGATTTCCTTACTCATAGAGCAACAGGATCTGAAACAAGATCATTTTGCTCGGTTGTTTGTAAACAAGGTTATATCCCCGTAGGCATCGATGGAAGTGTTAAGGGATGGTCTGCAGATTTCTTACAAGAGATTGGGCTAGAAGAATTGGCCGAGGATAATTTTAGACGCCTTGGGGGTGTACAGAATGAAAATGGATATTATGCATCTGCTGGTGATAAAGTTGGATATCTAAGTGAAACAGCTGCATCTGAATTAGGTTTAACTACTCAGGTTGCTGTAGGTTCAGGGGTAATTGATGCTTATTCCGGTTGGATTGGCACAGTTGCCGCAAAGACTGACTTGATTACCAAAGATAAAAATGACCCTAATTTGGTTTACGAGCGGTTAGCAGCAGTAGCTGGGACTTCTACATGTCATTTGGTCATGTCGGAAGATGCCGTTTTTGTTCCCGGTGTATGGGGTCCTTATAGAGATGTTTTAATCCCCGGGAAATGGCTTGCGGAGGGTGGCCAATCAGCTACTGGTGAACTTCTTCATCATGTATTAACCACTCACCCAGCCAGTGAAGAATTGAACCGGTTGGCAATTGAACGTAACATTTCTCCCTTTGATTTACTTAATAATCGATTAGAAGAAATGGCAAAGGAAGAAAATGCCCCCAGTGTGGCATATCTTGCTAGACATTTATTTTTTTATGGAGACTTTTACGGGAATAGAAGTCCTATAGCTGATCCATCGATGCGGGCATCAATAATAGGAGAAAGTATGGACATCTCTTTGGATGCATTAGCATTGAAGTACCTTGGAGCTGTTGAGTTTATAGGTTTACAAACTCGTCATATCATTGATACTTTGAACAAAGCTGGTCATAATGTCAAGCAAATTTATTTATCCGGTGGACAATGTCGCAATAAGTTACTTACAAAACTTATGGCCAATTGTACAAGATTGCCAGTTATTATTCCCAAGTATATTGATGCAGCAGTGGTACTAGGCACGGCAATGTTAGGTGCACGAGCAGCCACTGGTGAAGATTTATGGACAATCATGTCAAAATTAAGTGGCCCAGGTAAACCTATTTTACCAGATGAATCAGATTCATTGGATTTGAAGTTACTGGATGCTAAATATGAGATTTTCTTGGACCAGGCAGATAGGCAGAGAAAGTACCGTCAAGCAGTCAATGCTGTTTTAAATGAAGTAGATTAACCATCTGTAGATTTTTAAAATAAAATATATGTATAAAAAATATCTAAACTCCATTTGTCACAACCTTGAACTATCTTGTTTGATTTGTTATAATGCCACGAGAATTATAAAACCCATCTATTCCCGGTATAAACAGATCTGCGTACAAATAAATATCAAATAAATTACTATTTACAATATTGCACTATCGACATACCAAATAATGGCAGCCTAATCCTGCCTTTTACTTATTTTAGTCAACAATTTGACTAATAGGAACACATTTGATGTGCGACATTTGTTTATCATTTCTTGTTACTCTGTAAAAATGATCGGTATATGAACTAGCATTCATATGAACCAAGAAATGCTCGTCATGAGTGATCACAATCAACTGAAAATTTTTTTGTAATCGTCTCATATGAATAATATTACCCAAAGATTCCGCTAATGCATGACTATTCTCACTATCCAAATTAGTGGTAGGTTCATCAAGGGCTATTAATCCACAATTAACACCAAAACATTCTGATAATGCTAATCGAATTATTATACACGCCAAAACCTTTTGACCAGCACTACACCTACCACGCATATCTAACTCAATGTCATGTTTAAGCATACATACCCTGTAATTATAATTTCTTTGCAGAGAAGAGGTAGTAGTATTGGTAGGTTTGTCACTTTCAGATCTAATCAATATAGTATCAACATCAGTACCCGTGTAAGTTTTTTTCCACAATTCATCTATAATAGCATTAATTCTTTCCATTTTTAATGCATGATACCTCATTATTGCGTTATCCAGCGCTTTTGCATATTTACCCAAGTCATCATTAGCCATTATAGTAGTTTCCAGTTTTAATAACGCTTTACGATAATCACTATCAACATTTGCATACACGTCAGTAAGTTCTTCTTTCAATTTAATTAATTGCTCTTCCATCTGCTTGATTTCTCCCTTACGTCCTGAATACTCACTGTTAAGTTCTGTATATTTGTTACGTAGCCGTTCAGATTCTTCTTCATATCGAGCCTTGGCAGCTTCAGCATGATGTGATTCCAATTCAGCAATTTTCTTGTTAATGTTGTCTAAATCATGGTTATACTTGATAAGAGCAAGATTATCAGTAAGTGCTCGCTCATATCCCTTCATATCAGCAAGCTTCCTATCTTGCTCAGCCAATAAATCATTCAAATTATCAAGATCTTGTTCATGTTTAGCAATTTCTGCAGTAACATTTGCTACTTGTTCTTGACAATTTTCCAAACGAGCATCTCCACCTTTAGTTTCATATCCCTCAAGAGCAGAAGATAAATGCTGAATTTCTTGAGCTGCCTGATGATAACTTGAGAATTTTTCATTTAAATCTCGTTCAATTTTAGCTCCATCAATTCTAATCTGAGATAGTTTTTGTTCTTGAGTTTTGATTTCATTACGAATGACTTTCAAATTATCTTCAGCATTCTTTAAATCCTCTTTAGCTTTATCAATACCAATTTTCAGCATTGCTATTTGATTTTTCTTCAATGCCTTCTCTTTTATCAATCCCTCATCTTGACTGATTTGAATCCTTTTATTACCAATATTTGATTGCACTCTTGAAAGTTCACCACGAAGCTTATCTCTTAATTCAACGAATTGGTTTAGTTCATTTCGTAACCGTTTAGATTCAGTTCCTAATTCATTTAACTTAGCATAAATCTCAGTTGTACTCATAGTGATAGGTTTACCATCACTTGATACTAACGAGAATTCAGCAAACTGTCGTTCATACTCATCTACCTGGGATTGCAGCATTGTGATCTCTTTATGAGCACGCACTATGTCACCAACAGCTCTCCGTAATCCTTCAAGATTATGTAATGTACTCTTACATTCTTCGAGTTCATCAGTGACCTCATTCAAGCTTTGTGAATCAATTTGCTCTTTAAGTTCTTCGATTTGATCTTCCAATAATGGTAATTCAACTTCAATCAATGATTTGTATTTGTTGATCTTTGATCTCAATGGTCGTAAAATTTCTGCACGTTCACGGTAAGTTTCAAGATCTTTCGCCTTTTGCTCTTTAGTTTGAGGTAATACAGATATTTGATGTTCAAGATTATCCAAGAATTCTTTCAAGCTTTCTACTTGACCTTCATAATTTCGTCGACATAATAAGCAACAGTTATCATCCTTGGCCATATCTCTTGCCTGTACATAAAACCGGTTAACAAAATTGATGCCTTCAACGTTCTCAACACAAATGTTCAAACTTTCTTCAGTTTCACGTAACGTTGTTTCATACCCAGCTATAGTAGTACCACATGATGATAGTTTCTCATCAAGTTCAGTTTTCAGATCTTTACATTCCTTTGTCCGATTGGTCAATTCCTCATTATTCAATTTTAATTCGGTCTCATGTTGAACAACATCAGATTTAAGCTTATATTCCTTTTCAGTCAACTGCTTTAACCGGCCTTCATATTTGGATATTTCTTCCTTTAGACTTGTGTCAACAGTATCAACAGTGATTTCTCGACCAAGATATTTCCTATATTGTTCTTGGTGACTTTCAACTAATTTGTCAAGTACTGACCTACGTTTAGACAGATCGTCTTTAAGTACTGATAACCTTGCCCTATCATCTGCTTGTTGATTACATATAGACAAATCCTTGTTCAGTTTCTCAATCTGATCTTCCACATCCCGTTGTAATTGAAGATTCTTACTATAATCAGTAGTTGATTCTAATTCACTCAATGATGCTTTCAATGAATCATATTTTATCTGCAAATCGTCCAGAACCGAAATTTCGTATGCTAGTGACCCCTCATCAACAATTATATCTTCAATAGATCTTTCCAATGCAACCATTTCACTGGTATTGTTATTAATTGTCTCATTTGCAATTGATTTTTTATGGTTCTGCTGTAATTGGCTGGTAGACAGTTCCTGTAACTTCCCATTAACCTCGCTCACTTTCATTTCAGTCTCATAGTGCGCCTTTTCCAAATCACGTTTAATTGAGTCACAATGGGATTGCAAGCATTTAGTGAACTCTGCAAAGGACTCATGTGTTCCATTTAGCCTTGGCGCATCTTGAATATTCAAACTCTCAATTAGCGTTTTCGCAAATTCTTCTCTTTGGGAAAGCCGCTGCTGATATGTCTCCGCTTCCGCTCTTAATTGACCCTCTAACAGAATCGCTTTATTATGTTGTTGCCGGGTGGTATCTAAATCACGTCGTTTCTTATCTATTTGAATAGTGATATCTTTACGTTCGTTATTTTGCTTTTCAGTCTCATTGGCAAAATTATCCAACGCGTCTCTTAGTTCCTCCTCGGACTTATCCAAAATTTCGGTATCCTTCTTTAATCGGTTGATTTGATCAATAATCATAGCCCGAGAATTCCTCGAACTTTCTAATTGATATATAACCTGTTGGAAATTCTGATTTGATTCAAAATACCTCTTGCTTTCTTCGCTAACCCGTTTTAGCTCGTATTCGAGTACGGCAACTTCTTCGTTCATCCCAGAAATATCCGATTCAAGTTGAGCTGCACTTCTTTTTGCTTTATCTGCACGTTCCTTGTCGGTCTCCAAATATTGTACTTCCTTTTGCTGAATAATTATCCCCGTATTATATTCTTTCCTTAACGTCTTGATGTTATCTAAAGCCTTGGTAAACTTTGTTGCTTCAAAAATTTCATCAAATCGTTTCTTGACAATAGATGGCTCGGCTAAGGGCCACAGACTATCCTCTTGATGACAGAATACAACATAATCCAAGATAGCCTTACTTACACCAAGATAATCTGGAATCTGGGTATCCAGCTCAGCACATTTAGTACTAATAGTTTTACGTTTGCCTCCCCATACAACCATTAATTGACCATCCAAGGTCTTGAATGTACGACTAGTCTTTTTCAACAGTAGTTGCATTGTCCTAGTACATATCATCTGCGCACCAGACGTACTGTGAAATGCTAGTTTCACTTGCGCTTTGACTTCTCTAGTTCCTGATATTTTTGGATCATGAATAAATGCTCCTCCTTTGCTATTAGGAGGCAAATCCCCCGTAGTTACATATCTCAAACATTCAATTATAGTCTTGTTATTAGTATCTCTCGTTGCAAACGCTCTTTAACTACTTACAGTTTTCCCGGCACCATTGGGACCCACAATCAAGGTCAATGGTTGACCAAATTGTATACTTTCCCTATCGGTATCATCAAATGATCTTATACCTTGTATTGATAACTTGAATTAGCACCATTCACACAGCTAAAATGGCTACCACTTACTTTGAATATACTAGACCTGTATTATTAGAATTTTTGCCATAGGACCTCAAATTCATACTTACATCTTTGTTTATGACGCGTAGCAAGTGGTGTACCCGTGGTATAAAATAGATCGGAATATTAATAACGTCACCTGTGCCAATTTATTGCAAAATACTGACAAATTTAAACAGATCATCATGATCTAGATCTGACTCTATTTTTTAGGCATATATGCCACACATGAATATTCACATTAATATTATATTATAACAATTATTATTAGAAAATCCATGGTTTATGCTGTTTCCACGAACCTCATTACCCACTTTTAGAACTTCTTATTTGATAAAGATTTCAAGGGCGAATAAACATTATTCCAAAATGAGTTCGAAGATTCAGCAACCTGAATGGCATAAACCCGAGGGAAGCGGCGCTTTACCCAAACTGAAATTGTACAA
The DNA here is from genome assembly GCA_030574255.1 of Groenewaldozyma tartarivorans. NCBI lineage: Eukaryota > Fungi > Ascomycota > Dipodascomycetes > Dipodascales > Trichomonascaceae > Groenewaldozyma > Groenewaldozyma tartarivorans. The sequence continues at coordinate 25,057 of JAJMEQ010000069.1, read as the reverse complement.
CTCATTGACCCGTACTAAAAATGATTTCGTTCCTATCAATGGGGACTACGTTTCATGGTACTCTTGTGGACCTACTGTTTATGATGCTGCGCATCTAGGACATGCAAGGAACTATGTGACTATTGATATTAATAGACGTATCATTCAAGACTACTTTGGATATAAAGTATTATTTGTTCAAAACGTTACTGATATTGATGACAAGATTATTGTTCGTGCTCGTCAAAACTATTTGTTTGAAGAGTATCAGAAGAAATTTGATAGTGTTACTGACCAGCTCGTCAAGGATACTACTGAGGCTGTTATATTATTCGCTACCAAGAATTTGCCAAGCCCTCCTGCTACTATTGAAGAATATCCTGAATGGGAATCACATTTGGATAAAGTAGCAGAGACAGGTAAGAACTCCAAATTCACCATGAATTTGAATGCTACGTTTTCAGCTATCAATGCTATTCGGTCAAAGGATACTATATCGTTGGATCAATTCTGGCAAGAGGCCAAGTCAGTGTTGGTCTATTGGCTTGATAGTAAACATGGTGCAGAAGTAACTGATCCAAGTGTATTTAGACAACTAGCTGCATATTGGGAAAAGGCTTTTGACGAGGATATGAGACGGTTGAATGTTTTACCTCCTACTGTAACCACCCGTGTTTCAGAATACATCCCCGAGATTATACAGTTTATTACCAAGATTATCGATAATGGATATGCTTACCGGTCATCTGATGGCAGCGTGTATTTTGATACAGTGGGATTTGAAGCAGGTGGAAAGCATTTCTATGCTAAATTACAACCTTGGAACAAGGGCCAACAAGATTTAATTGATGAAGGAGAAGGCTCGCTTTCATTGAAAACTGAGGGGAAAAAGAGTAATAATGATTTTGCGTTATGGAAGTCTAGTAAACCCGGTGAACCCGCATGGGAATCACCTTGGGGTAAAGGAAGACCTGGGTGGCACATTGAATGTTCAGTAATGGCATCTGAGGTACTTGGTGAACAATTAGACATTCATAGTGGTGGAATCGATTTAGCCTTCCCTCATCACGATAATGAATTGGCACAGGCTGAAGCATGCCATAATAATGCCCAATGGGTTAATTATTTCTTACATACAGGCCATTTAAATATCGAGGGCCAAAAGATGAGTAAGAGTTTGAAAAATTTCACTACAATTGGTGAAGCCCTGGAAAAATTTACACCTCGACAATTACGGTTAGCATTGGCATTTCAGCAATGGAATCTTCAATTCGATTTCAAGAGTTCATTATTTGAAGTTAAAGCATTTGAGCGTGAAGTGACCAATTTTTTGAATAACGTTAGGGCGCTTAAACTTGAACAAAATGAATTCGCCAGTAAGAAAATTGGGAAGGCTGAAATCAATCTATTGAAAGATCTACAGAATGCACAGGGCCAAGTGCATGAAGCATTTGCTGATAACCTTAGTGTTTCTAATGCGCTTAACTCTATTAGTGACTTGATACAGAAGGCGAATGGATACATTACTACACAGAAGGTTGATGTTAAACTTGAACCGTTAGTGGCTGTTGCTAATTATATTCTGGATATATTAGGGTTGCTTGGGTTTGAAGTTAATAAAGACGACATTAGCTGGGGCGCCGGCGCCGAAAGTGAAAAGAAAAGTGGTGGTTCAACCGAGTCAATTTCTTTCCCATATGTCCAGGCATTATCTAAATTCCGAGATGATATACGCAGCAAGGCTATCAGTCGTGCACCATATGGGGAATTTCTGGATTCCACTGACCAGGTTCGAGATGAGTTGATCAAATTAAATGTCGCTCTAGATGATAGAGGTAATGGGCTACCGGCTTTGGCAAAGTTTATAGGTGAAGCTGAGAAAACCCAGTTATTGAAAGAACGAGCAGAGAAAGAGGAAAGAGAGAAACTTAAGGCGGCTAAGAAACAGGAGCAGGCCAAGCTTGAAGAAGCAAGGTTAAAGGAAAAGTTGGAAAAGGCAAAGATCCCGCCTTCACAGTTATTTGTTAATGATAGCGAATATTCAGAGTTTGACAGTGAAGGTATCCCTACAAAGGATAAGAATGGCGAGCCATTAAGCAAGAGTCTTATTAAAAAACTAACCAAGCTACACATAGCACAGAAGAAACTCCACGATGACTATTTGAATAATAAATTGAAGTAGAAATGTATAGTTATGTTATCATCTGAAATGCCACGAGACGTACGTCTAACTGTTAATTATACTACCAATGTCTACCATATATATTGCCTTTTGATAGCTATAGCTATAACGGTTCTAATAGCTTGGGGAAGGCTTGAAACATTGTAATGCGTGATCTGAAACATAAATGTACATGCGCGTCGAACTAGTTCCAATTGTGCAGTACTAAATCTCGAGATCTCGATACGCAAGAATTTCGAGCTCGTGCATTGTTCTTCGGCATGCCGTATAGGCTAACCTGCCAGAATACCACCTGGCGACAAACTAAGAGCTGTTTTGTTTACTGATGTTTACGAGTTTCTCAATTGAGTCAGATAAGGTCCCACCGAGGAGCCTTCAAGCTTGTCAAGCCGCAATATAGAGTGGCCGGGTCCAAGTTGAGACTGGGACCAAATGCTAAATGTGCAGCTAGTAAATATCTATAATTTTAATGCGCCAGATCCTGGTGGAGATCTCGATATGCTTGGACCCACTATGCCGTGGTATGTGCGATGAAGAAATGGCCCGGCCCCTTGACCAGCAGCTATACCAGAGGCTCTAATTTGCAACGTGTATACGTTGGACCAGCAATTCTAAAGATACCTTTGGGTGTTCACTGTGAAACAGGTGCATCTGCACGTAGTTTCCATATTTGTTAGTAACGGTGCTGAAAATTTCAGCTAAGCTCAAGAAAAACCGGTTCAAAGCATAAACCGAGATCTCCACGAAGCTAAAAACAAAAGTAGAAATTCGTCAACACAAAATCGATCGATGCATAGAACGGTTAACAGTGTACACACACAAATAAATTTTAAATAAAAACAGCCTCCCACATTTTTTTTTGGGTCCTTCACATTCCCTTCGTTTCCTTTTCTCGTCCAGTACCCAGGTTTCACGCGACTGTTTTGCGACTTGCTAGACCATACTGGCGGCCTTTTCTTTCTCTGGATAATCTATTTCCATTTTATTTTCGTTCGCTACGTCTTCTGCTGTTCAAATTAAATTACTGGAAATTGGATTTGTCGCGTGTTTAGCACCCAACCACCCTCAAAATCCAGGATCTATTTTTGAGATCTCGAGATCTGTAAGATTCAGGGGTTAAAAGTGCAACGTCCTTCCATTTGCTCGAATCGCACACAACAACACTTTTTGGCCTTGTGTCACTAAGGTAAGTATTCTTCTCTGCTCGCCATTCCCATACATTCTGCTCGATTGGTCGTAATCGGTCGGAAATTGGGCGGTTTTGAGGTTTACAATTCAACTAATATTTTTAGTTCATGGAATCTTGACACGATACAAAGATAGAACACACACACATATATACATATACGACAATGAGACGGCGGAGGATAAGGTGCAGTCTGTTCTCATTGCTAGCTCTGGCGGTCACGTCGGTGTCGGCCGATTCATATAGCTCCCCTCAGGTCAACACGGGATCCCTGGGCCAAATAGGTCTGGTTGGAGACTACGATGGTATATCAAGGCTAGAATACGCTGGTCAGGAAAAGATGTTCTTATCTTCAGGAACGACAGACTCACTAATACGGCAGGACACCCAGGGCCGGCTGTATATTGATTACGAAACGGACGGGCTAGTCAAGGATAGTTGTGCTATTGACGACACTCTATATTTCTGTGGTAATTTCACTAAGATTGGTGATACACAAGTGACAGGATTAGCAGGCTTCAATGTTAGTTCTGGAGATCTTAATTCACTAGGTGATGACCTTAATGGTACAGTTAATACTTTATATTGTGACACGGCTAAAAATCTCGTTTATGCAGGGGGGGATTTTACATTTAATGGCAGTACAGGGGTAGCTACATATGACCCTAGTTCTAATGACTGGAAATCGCCATTATTTGGAGGTTTTAAAAATTCTAGTGTTGTTAACAGTATTGTGTCTCATAATGGGAACATCATTTTTGGAGGATCATTTAATGGATTAGAAAATTCTAACTTTACGAGTATAAAAGTCAATACGACGACGAATTCAACCTCAACTGATTCAGTTGGTAATAGTACTGATACGAACTTACAACAAATTGGGTTTAAAATGGCTCAAATTTCGGCTGAGGGCGGTGTCTCAAATAGTCGCCCAGACGCCCTTGCATGCCCTCTGTCAGGATCAGGTTGGGCTTTGACTAATAATAGGGCGGGAACATGGACCGCATTGTGGCCATTTGGTTTTCATCCTAAACGACTGCGATTATACAATCTAAAAGATGATAGCAGTGGTACCAAATCATGGAGATTCATTGCATTCCCCTTAAATGGGATAATGAACTTTACTTATACTGACCCGGACACTGGGAAAACAGAGTCTTGTACTGCGTTTTGTCCCCTGCCGCAGTATAAAGATAAAGAATATCTTGATTTTGATTTTGTGAATGATGTGGGTATGGATAGTTTTCAACTATATTTAGCTGATTATTATGGTACGCATGCAGGACTGCAAGGATTGGAATTGTACCACGATGAGGTCATAACATATGCTAACAATACTTTAAATGAAGGTTTGGCATGTCAAAATATCAAATCATCTGAAGATAGTTCTTCATTAGAGGGTAGTGGATGGAGTGAAGTTTCTACAAGTACGAATCTTTATGTCAGTAATCATATTAATAGTGAATCAGATTTAAGTTCGGTGAAGGCAATATTTGAACCTAAAGTTATTGATGGGAATTATACAGTTATGCTTTATACTCCTGGATGTGATGGTGATAATTCATGTTCACAACGTGGGGGTGTGAATGCAACGGTGTATCCTGGTGGAGATGAAGAACCTCAATCTACGGTTCTATTCCAAACAAATGATGAGGACAAGTATGACATCATCTATAATGGTACAGTTAAATCAGACTCTAGTAACCCTGCAAGAGTAGAATTAACACCATTATCAGGTCAAAAGGTACCTCTTGTGTTTGTAGCACAAAGTGTACAGTTTTCATTATTGTCTAAGAATACTACAAATACCACTACTGAACATGTTAATATTCAAAATCTCTTTGAATACAATTTTGAAAATTTCACAAAACATGCAAGCAATTCCAGCTATTTACCAGTAGGTAATACTACAATAAATTTAGCAGGAAGCAAATTAGGTAAAAACTCAACAGTTTTATCACTATTATCTAGTGGTAGTTTATATGTTGGAGGAACAAATTTTAATTCAACTATTGGTGATCTTGCAATTATCAATGATACATTAAAAGGCTTGAAAGAACTCGATGGAGAAGTATCTATATTGCATGATTTAGGGTCTGATATTCTTGTTGGAGGTAATTTTACAGTATCAAATACATCGAATATCGCTCTATATAATGGGAAATGGTCATCGTTGGCAGGCGGTCTCAGTGGTGGGAAAATCCAAAAGGCAGTCCCATTTTCTCTGAATAACTCAGTAGACGCAGTTGCAGTATCAGGATCATTTACTAGTATTCATGGTGAAAATGGCACATATCCTACTAAGGGATTTGCTATATGGGTAACCGATGAGAGTAAATGGTTACAAGAATCTCAATATAACCAAGTTATATCGGGTCGTATATCATCTTCAGTCAATTCTACAAATGGAACTGACTTCCTTTTTGGTACTTTGAAGACATTTGATACTTTAGCGCCTGGCGCGGTTAAACTTGATAATGATTTCAATCCTTCGCCACTACCATTCAATTTTGTTACCAGCAGCAATTCTAATTCAAGTAATAGTACCTTGAGCAAACGGGCATCCATCAGTACTGGCCAGACTGGTAATTATGTCAATACTGCTGCAGTTGTTAATGACACTGTTTCCGTGTTAGGTGGGCATTTCACAGCAAAGGATTCAAATGGCAATGAAATCAATAACATATTAATTCTTAATAATAACGATGCTCTGGGCTTAAGTTCTGGAGGTAAAATTAATGATGACAGTATTATTTATTCCCTATTGGTTGATTCCAATAACACAATGTTATATGTCGGTGGCAATATTGACGGCAAAATTGGGTCCAATGATATTGGTGGATTATTTTTCTATGACCTACGGACCAATTCATTTACTTCGATTCAACCATCGGGTATAAGTGGTGGCCAAGCTATAGTAACCACATTAGGATTAAAGCCCAATAAGGGGAAAGATGATAATATACTAGCTGTCATGGGATCATTCACTCAAGGTGGTAGTTTGAGTTGTACTGCTTTATGTTTGTATGACCTTACTTCCGGAAGATGGACTAGTCCTAACACTGCTGGTGGACTTGGAGGGTTTATAACTTCTAGTGGATTCATTGCTGATAATTTATTATTTTTTGCTGGAGATTTGACATTTAATGGCACCAGTGCATACTTTGGACAATATGATTTCAATTCGCAATCATTTATGGCGTTTGAATCAATGTCTCAGGGATTACCAGGTCCTGTCAACAGCTTTGTTCTTAATGGTGATGGAACTGAATCAATGTTTGCTAGTGGAACTTATAATAGTACTGGTGATACATATCTTGCATATTGGAACAATAGTGAATGGACAAGCATAGATTCAAAATTGGGTAAAGGTTCAATAATTACTCAGTTGAGTCTGTTACCTTTATCATCTGATCATTCGTCAAGCAAAGTTTTACCTAGTGACCAAGCTTTATTGGTAAGTGGTAGTTTGAATTTGACAGGGTTTGGTCAAGTATCAAGTGCAACATTTGATGGCAATAGCTGGCAACCATTATTTATCACTATTAAAGACGGAAGCCAAGGAACTATCAATGCATTTTATTCACAATCGTCCAAGTCATTTGCCAATTTGTTAACTACTGGACATATGAAACGAGGGTTCGTGGTGTTAATATCTTTAGCAATTGCATTTGGATTGACTTTACTACTGGTATTGATTGGATTACTGGTAGCATATATTCGACGAAGACGGCAAGGATACAAACCAGCACCTACAAGAGTATCCGAACAAAATATGACTGAAACTGTACCACCTGATACGTTATTCCAAGAATTGGGCAGTGTTGGTCCAAAGAAACTTTTTTCATAATGATGACTTCTATTCCTTCTTTTGTATAATTAATTTACTTATTCCTTATTTATGATTTTAAAGGTACTTTACCGGGACCGTAGTATTATATTAAACTCGAATCTTAGCTTGTCTTTGACTTTTTTGATGGGTCGCTAAATACTGATACCTTTTTCGCCTTTTCAGCATACTTAAGTAATGCTTCTCTTGAGTCTTCTGTCACGGTTGATATACTTTTGAGGTACTCAGCATCAGGGGTACCCCATAACCCAGCATTAGGTTTCTTAGGTTGTTGTTCCTCATTTTTAAACTTTCGTTTACGTTTATTTTCTTCATCACGAGCTTGCTGTTTCTCTTGATAATAAATAGCGTTCTCATTAATATCTCGTAAAGAGATGTTAACCCCAGATGGATCAATCCCGTCCTTTGATTGTTTCTCAAAGGGTATTTGTATACCCTTTGCAGGACTTTGTCTGTCAAATAGCACATTAACATTGCCTTTCACATCTCCAATAAATAATTGCTCAAGGTTAGTGTTCCAATAAACGCTGGTTATATCATCCATGAATGATAGTTTACGTATGCTATATAAGTCAGATGTATCAAGAACATGCAATTGGCTTCCTGAACCTAGAACAATGTTACCATTAAGAAAAGTAACATTTCCAAGCTCATCGTCAGAAAATCCATCCCTTTGTAATAATACTTGTTGTGGATTTCTTTTATCCCATAGCGATACTATACCGTCACCTCTAGTTACTAGACGATTATTATCCACCTCGGATATTTCTATATGGGAAACCGCTGTATTTTTAAATGACACTGCAGGCTTTAAACCCGAAAATCTAGGATCCCAGGCCTGGAATAGCTGAGTATCAGAAGCCACATAAACAAGACGGTCATCTACAGACAGAGTGTTAAGTGGAGATTTCTTCACTTTGTCACGCACCACAATAACACTTCTCTGTTTCTTGCGATTATTAACATCCCACACACGTATAGTACCATCAGTGCTACTAGTATAAAACACTTCCTTTTCAGTTTTATCCCACACCCCATCAGTTACTTCAGATACATGACCTTTAGTATTTCGCATATCAACTAGATACTGGTCGCCCTTTGGAAACGGGGTTTCTTCAGTCTCATTATAACCATCACGAGAGTACAATAATGGCCTAGCGCTATTAATAATTGCCAGTACTAATGGCGTAAAAGGAGAAAATATCGACCGTTTAACTCGATGAGTATCTTCTGGGGTAACAACACGAAACGGCGCTGGCCGATTATAATTGATTCCTGAAAAGTCCCAAAAGCCTATTGTGCAATCATACGAGCCTGTACATAGCCTCATACCAGTTTTATCGACTGAGATACTCGTAATGGGCTTGTTATGGTTCAGTAAAGTATATTGGTAAGGTAAATTGAAATCTATATCGTCGCCGTCACTATCGCTATCATTATCACTATCGCTATCACTTCTACTTTTGGCCTCGGGCTCTTCCTTCCTCCGAGCTTTATCATACCTTGACTCAAAATCAAAACCAGACTCCTGCTTACCGAATTCTGTGGGTAACTCAGGATCCATGGCCCAATTAATTCTTAAAGATCCAGAATTAATTCAAAATTAATATTAACGGTGTGCGCACCGGTTCCGCGGTCGGCCATGGCGCGGTAGCTAGCTATAGCTGTACGTACACATGGTCCACATTACATGCATGTGCCGATTGTTCCTAAATAGGCCGACGCACAAAATTCACATTCAAGTTTAACGTATAGCCGTCGGGATACGTACCCAAACAAATATGGCTGGCGACGACGACGACGACGCTGGGTTTGAGAAAACTATGACGGCCCGGGTCGGTCGCGATAATCAGGTCTATTCGGCTGTGACTGGTGCGCGGGTAGTTGCTGGAACAGTTGTGTTGTCTGCTGACCGAAAGAAAGTGTTGGCCATATCATCGGACAAGAAGCCTGAATATTGGGTACTTCCTAAAGGCGGGGTTGAGAAGGATGAAGAGACAGATATGAGGAAAACAGCCAAGCGAGAAACTTGGGAAGAGGCTGGGGTTACTGGTGAAATTACGCGTAAATTAGGAGTGATTGAGGATATGCGACCTCCAAAGGCTTGGATCAGTGAAGGAAGCGAGGGGAAATGGCCACCAAGAACAGAATTTCATTTTTATGAAATGGTAGTCGAGCGGATAGAAGATAAATGGCCCGAAGATTTTAAACGGAAACGGAAATGGGTACCCTATAATGAAGCTGTCGAAGAGATGTTACGTCATGACCGAAAAGAGTTAGCTGAAGCACTAAAGCAATCCAGTCTTATAAGAGATTAAAATATATGTATATATAATACAACCCATAAGAGTAAAAAAAAATAATAAAAAAAGAAAAAATAAAAGACAAATCTAGGCAATAAACGGTTAACCATTATATAGAACCTCCTAGTAATTGGCTAAACACTGCTTGCATGGGGTTAACTGCTTGTGCCTTAACAATGCCAAAATAGATCTGTTCAATCTTGGCCAATGGGTCTTTGACGGCATCTATTTGATCTAGCTTTGATTTGTATCTGGGGTAAAGCGTTTCTTGGTAATGCTTCTTGTCCTTATATTGGCATGTTTCAATTAATAACGTAAGAAAGTTTATTAGTGGGAATTGCTCAAAGATTTTAATATCATGTGTCGTGCTGGATGCAGGTGATTTCTTATCCAATAACTTGATATATTCTTCAATAAACACTCTAGCATTTTGAATATTCTCTGACTCAAGGTACGGCAATACTCCTCGAGCTGCAAACACAAATGCTAACGGAGTATCGTACTCTTTGTCGTACCAATGAAATAGTAGTCTCGCCAGTACAATTGCACTATCACGAGTTCCAAATAACAAATAATGCTCTGATTCATAAACATCTCCTTTAGAAGCGAATAAAACACCAAAAGCATGGTTCAGTTGAGGGTCACCATGAGGTGCCTCTGAATCTGTTTTAGACACCCAATTAACCAATTCTCGAGCCAACTTCTTCAATGTAGGCTCATTGGGATCATATTGTACTAATAGATCAAGCAAAACCGCCCGAGTAGCTTTATCTAATCTGGTTCCATTATTACTGTAAATTTCACTCAAATATAGCAGAAGATCAGAAGCTGACCCTAACTGTTTAGCATTTACCAATGCCCGCGCAGTAGATAAAAGGATTTCTGAAGCATCGTTATATTTCTTGGATGCAACATATCTATTTACTATACTTCGAACCGCTTGATGCGCCTCGTAAAACTCTCCATTATCAATTCTAAAATATTAACAACCCATCTTCTTATTTTCCAAATTGCAAGAATCATATTTTTGTCTTACTTACCTCTGCCTGGCTCTCGCAATTGTTCGCTGAATACTCATTGTACAAGTGTGGAAAATTCCAGTAGATTTTAATTCGAATTAGTTGTAGTATATAACTTATATTAGGTTAACCGTTTGGAATAATAGAGCGCCCGCGCCTGTTATAACCGGTACGTTTATTATTTATTAACTACCATTTTAATATGCACACGTGACCAAATTATCACGTGAAAAAATAAAGTCACGTGATATCACGTGACTTTGCTATCCAAGTATGATGATGTACCAAAATTTTTTGTCAACAAATCGAGTTGCCTTGCTAGCTCAATCGGTAGAGCGTGTGACTCTTAAAGCCTTTCAAAGGATTAAAGTCATCACAAGGTTGTGGGTTCGACCCCCACGTAGGGCTCTTTTTTTGCTAATTTTTTTTTCTTGGTCCAAGTACTTTATACGTATACCCAGGCATAATGTAATTACAATTTGCTGTTATGTCGCTGTAGAACTAGCTGGGCAATGGCAGTTGTATTCGCAAAGAGCACAGTGAATATCTTTATATTTCATAGATTATTAGTACTACTTGCATAACTATAGGGCTAGGCTAGTTTTATTTTATTCCTTTGGCACTCATAACAGGTACTGTTAGTAAAAAATAAATATCAACAATATACTACGTAGTCCAATGCTGTGAAAAGGAAAGAGCTATGCTGTAGTTATTCGTACCTTAATTCAAGGAGTATTAAAAAGTTCCACTGTTAATGTATCTTTGTGGAAGCGTTCAATTTCCTTAAATTGCAGATGTGCATGGTTATACAAGTATTTAGTGACAGCTGACAAAAAGGTCAGTATAATACTATACTTGATTTATAGAAACAATTGTCAGAAAAAAATATTAATAATAAATAAAAAAGGAACTTCCTCCCAGGCCATAAATTTGGCTACCTCAAAAACTCATATGTTCCCATTGATTCTATGCCATGAGAACTTATAGTTTTCAATAATGCGAGACGTTTATTTGAAGCATCTTCCTGTCTGAGATCAAATAAAGTCAGTAAATTCAAAAGTACAGTATGATCCTTGGTATCACTTTCTACAAATAATCGTTCCAAGATTTGCATAGATTCGCCTAAGCTACCCTCATTAAGCTTGGCTATAGCCAAATCATTCTGAGATTCAACTGAATTATCTGTACTTGTGTCACTCTTCTCTAAAGTCTGCGCGACATCATTCCAATCTGAATCTGCTATAGAGCAAATCACACCAAGCATATCTGCACGACTTTTATCATTCATTTTTTGTAGCCATTCTCTCGAAGATATAGTATCACCCAGTTTCACATAAAGTAATGCTAAAAAGCCCGCTACTCGGGATGCGAAATCCTTATCAGGAAGTAGTACGGTACTTTTATACAGACTTTTCAAGTGATCCAAAGCCGTTATATGATCACGCATGCCAATTAATGTAGCAGCTATATATAACCCCAATTCTCGCAGCCTGTTTTGCCAGGTGGGTACATTTGCATATAGGTCGCTGTAATCTGATTGCTCATTTCTTTTAGCTCTAGAAGCAGCTTTCTGAATCTCTGTTCTTGCTTCATTCGCTAACATATAGAATGCATTGATGCCATGCTGGCTGTCACCACCGTTAAGAAGAGGGACTAAAGAAAGTCTGAGATCCCAGGGTATGATATTGGTACCATCAGGTAATCTGTACTTCGAGCCGTTGGGATCGCCAAAAACTCTCACTTCTTGTCGAGCGATAGATCCAAGATTGGCATGGATTAGACTGGTTACTCGTAAATGCCATAATTTTATAATGCTCCGAAAGTCATCTTTGCTAATAGTAGTAGTCAGAGTACTAGCTGCACGCTTAGCAGACTCAATATAGAATTGTTTCTCAAATAGTTCTTGTTGTGTATACTTGTCAAGCTCCTCCTGAGATTTCTGAAACATTGTCGGAACTTCCTAAAACAGGTTAGTAGGGACGAAGCGAGTCGTTCCATCTGTCCTTACTACTCGAGGCAAGGGCCTAAAGCACTCCTTCTCTAACAAGAATCCCAAATCCATTGTTCAGGAATCTATCAGGATGAGTATCTAGCGAATGTTATATTATAACGTTGCCGTCGTTGCGTTATTACCTGGCTCGGGTCATATATCACGGTGAATCCGATCGTCAAGTACGGGTTTTTGGCTGATCATGTTCCTATATCATGATATCATGAGGACGTTAATTATAATTAACGAATTCGAATATTAATTACTAAGTATTAGCATACACTAATTCTAGTTATTAGACTTGAAGGCTTTTAAGGAAATTATTTGCTGGTAATTCGTGTTACAATACGTTATATACATTAATAAATATTAGACATACAAAGCCTTTATAAATAGGTTCAGTTAACAAACAAAAATTGCAAGAAATATTCTTTAGCATCTTTATCAAAATAACTGATTAATTTCCCCGGAGACCTATCAATTTTTTTTGCTTCTATTTTGAAGCCACAAGTATCATATGGTTCAGCAGCAACCAAAACATATTGAAACGCCTTATCAGGTGGTAAATCAACTTTTTGCTCGAATGCACTCATGAATCTGTATCTTGGTACAACATCATGACTTATTTCAGGGTATTTGATGTGAAATAGAAGCCCTAACTGCTTTGTGACTGGGTCCTGTATCTTGACAATTTTATATCCTGGCCGGCCAATTTTGACAGTTTTCTTGATAGGAATACTATTGGCACCATAGTTAAGGTCTAATGGAAGACCTGTAACAGGGTCAACAGCCTTTTGTTTCTCCTTCTGGTCCAGGGCGGCTCTCCTTGCCAAGTTCAGCTGGTGCCTCTTCCCTAAAGTGTGGGTCATATAAGATCCATCTGTCGAATGTACAGTCAAGCACAATTTACACTCAAAACTTCCATGATGATTCTTGAAAATATATGGATCCTTGTCGATATTAATAGTTTCTAAAGCCAGTTGCTTCAGCCGCTCTTTTCTATGACGATTCTGCTGACTTGAATCTGCTACTCCTCCTGACCCCTTCTTTGACCCTACTCTGTTTTGATAGTCCATAGTGGTCAATTCTTAGCGGTTTTAAATTTCAGCTAAAGCTTTGCAAAGAAGAGATTGTCATCATCAGCTGTGCGATCTTTTGATTGATTTAAAGTACTCGGATCCGAGACGATGTCGACGTCGAGCACTAGTGCGAGATAACCAAATATTTATCGATCGATCGGTTTGAAAATCCATGCCAGTTAATTGCAATAAGTTGATATATAACGATATCTCGATCTTCTATTTTACGCGTTTCGGTCGCGTTTCCTCGACTTACAGCTACTTGAGCTGGTACCAGTTTTCTATTTATTACAATTAATGCCATTTATTTATTACCTGGATTTGAGATGCCACGAAGAGGCCGGAGAAATCTGGGCCAAACACTAAGAGCGAACGCTTCTTCACACGAAACCAATTTACTGGATAAGCCCAGAGCCGAATGCTCTTACAAGGAATTTTATCCAGACTTGAACCCTTATAAGAGACTAAAAGTCTATCATGTCGACCATGCACCCAAAGAAAAAGTGGTGGCAAATGGATCAACTTTACCGGACGGGGATCGCGGTACTGTGGACAGCATCCAAATCAAGAAAGGGTTTAGAGAAATCCCTAGACCGACATTTACAAAGGGCCATTTGAATAAAACCACGCTCAGTGTTGGATACAAAGAAGATGACAATTTCACAATGCCTGATACATATATTCGAACATTACCCCTGCAAGTATCCGAAGACAATGAAAATTGGATGTTAAGTCCCAACGACTTAAAGCATAATGATATAACGGTTGAATATGACATGGACGAACAAGATGATGCATTTTTGAGTGACATTAATGAGAGAAGAACAAAGAAGCATTTGTCTAAAATTTCGAAAGAGCTCTTTGAGGTCACTATGACTCTACTTGAAATTGAATGGTACAAGATTGAACGCCGAATGCCTCCTAAACAGAAATCTGTGGTCACTGACGAGATATCAGATGTCGACGACCAGAAATGTATAATATGTGATGAATCAGAGTGTGATAACAGTAATGCAATAGTATTTTGCGATGGATGCGATATTGCGGTTCATCAGGATTGCTATGGAATACCATTTATTCCGGAAGGTCAGTGGTTATGCAGGCAGTGTATGATATCACGGAGACAGAAATCTGCATGTATCTTTTGTCCAAATCGTTCAGGCGCATTAAAACAGACAGAATGCCAACACTGGGCTCATGTGCTATGCGCGCTTTGGATTCCAGAGGCTTATATTGTCAACCCGACTTATATGGAACCTATAGGTGGCATTGACCGGATTCCTAAGCCTCGTTGGAAGTTGAATTGCTATATTTGCAAACAAAAAGTTGGAGCGTGCATTCAATGCGTTAACAAGAGTTGTTTTCAGGCATACCATCCAACATGTGCTCGCAAAGCGAGACTATACATGAAAATGACTGCGGGTATTCAAGGTGCCTTGCATGATAATTCTACTATGGTTACGTATTGTGACAAACATACACCCCCAGAATATCTTGAAGAAGTAGATGTTCACTCGCATTTAAAGAAGGCTCAAGATCATTACGCTGAAATGCTGAAAAAAGTAGATACAGATATGAATACTCAAAATATAATTAAAGAAACTAAAATTGTGAAAAAGCAGAAGAAAAAGGGAGCTATGGCATGGAAAACTGCTGAAGGTACGCCAGCTATGCCCAGCATTGGAATAAGACGGATTATCGAGGTTATGAGTCGATTCCACGTGCCTGATATCGAAGAATATTTGGCAGAAGTTGCTAGGTACTGGGTTTTGAAACGCGAGATGCGAAGAGGTGCTGCATTGACTAAACGCTTACAAATTGCACTTGAAGTATCTCCTTCACAATCTTTATCACTTGATGAGAGTGACAAGAAAATAGAATATCTTGAAAAAGTCGAACATAGTTTGGGTCTTCTTAAAGAGTTATGCGCCAAACTCGTGCATAGAGAAGAGCTGAAGTCCGAACTATGGGAAACCAATTATGAACTGATCAATAAAATATATTATCCAATGCTTGCACCTATTAAGAAACTATGGGATAAAATAGCGGAGTATGATTCAAGACATCGGTTTCTTCGAAATGCGGTTGAAATTGATGGCAAACCCAGTTTTAACTCTATCCAAAATCGGGTTGCCAATTTGAATTACTCCTCTTTCCAGGATTTTTATAATGATGTGTCCAAAATGTGTTTGGAAACCAAAGAAATGCATAGCCCTGTATCACCCGAATACAAGTTTATAATTCGGCTGGAACGAATGATTGAGCCAATCGCTCAAGAAAATCTCAAAAGAGATGTATCTAATGGTACGCCCGAAATTGAAGGCGTCCTTATAGATGGGACGGATATTAGAGTTGGCAGGCAACAAAAGCGTAATACCAAGGCCAGATCATCAAAAAGATTTAGAGAAATGTCCAATCTGGGGGTAACTGAAGACGATATAGTGCAAGGGCTAATGTTGAAACCCCGGCGAGCTAGAGTTAGGTAGCAGGCTTATTTCTTCCATCTCGTTCTTTATCGTCATCAGTCAGTTCATAGGCAGGCCTATAGTAATGATTACCTTCCTTATCAGTTTGTTCTAAAAAATGGTTCTTGACAGTATTGTTGGTTCCGCCTAGTGATGTATACCCCATATCATATAATGGACAATAAGGAATGTTCAAACTTCTTAGGAAATCCCATATTTCTGCCAAATGCCATTCAAGCACAGGATGAACTCGATAAAATTGAGGCCAGTCTTTATCAGTTTTCTGGATATATGTTAGATCTGATCCATATGGATCTGTCCGTCTAATTCCAACTAAGATAGCTTTAATCTTAGGGTTTTCATGTAAATATTCTTGTAATGCTTCTTTCATGGGCTTTTGCTTTGTCACTGTGTCTAGGTTGTAAAGTTCACTCGAAGATTTGACGAATTCCTCTACTTCATGAAAAGAGTCTTTCGGTTGAACATATATCGTAGGTGTCCTAAAGGCACCATTAATGTACCCGGGATCCCTTTCAAGCTTCTCATGTACAGCAGCTAACCATAGAATGACCATCACAAGGCAGTCTTTGCCTCCATTGTACGAGACAGCCAAATTTTCAAACCTGTTCAATTAGAGCTTGTTCTTAGGGTTACTAACTCGTGTCAAACTGATACATACTGGTAAGTGTCCAAAACTTCCTTGATGATATTGAGACTATGCACAACCTGCTTTTTGACTTTCAGCTTGAATGGTATTTCTTCGTCGCTTTTAAGATAGCCGTCAACAAGTTGTGCACACCGTTTGCTGACCTCCATAAAGATATCTGGTTGCTGCTGAACAGTCATAATTATTGGTAATGCGCACTATCGTCGACAGCTAAATTCGGTTACCGGTACCGGTAGCAGCTGGTAAACGTTTTATAATCGGTTAATATTAGTATTGGAACCAGATCGATTTTCTACGCGTTACTAATTGATTAGAATTGGAATTTGAATATTTGAATATCTTATCGATATCGATCGATCGCGACCGCCGACTTCGACCGATATGAATAATCATTGATATCGCGATCGCAAGCTAGCGATATATCGATATCCCACATTATCGATAACATGATCAGTAGATCCAGCCCTGTTTTACAACGCACGCGGTCTCGACTATAAGATGTTTAATCCAACGAGATTCACGGTTACATTCTTCTGGCCAAAGCTCTAAGAGCCAGAAAATTTCTGTGAAACGTAATAAATATATCGATCTATATACATACAAAATCAGGTTGGCTATACTCGCGGAATCATCAACTGTCGCTGTCTCCTTATAGATTTGACGCGTTCCAAATCATCCATGTCCAATAAGATGCCTTTAGAGAGTTCTGATAGCGAATTGTCTCCGTAATCTAGTACTTCCCTTATAATACCTGATACTACCACACTCGTTTCTTCGTCAGAAGCAACTGCATTGGCCCTCATTTCTTTTAACAACGATTCAACTTGATAGACGTCACGGTAATATCTCCACCTAATATCTATGACCTTGTTATAAATCTCACTACTACAGACATTGTAGTAGAAATATAGTCCGGCTCTTTTAGCTAAATCAAATAGACTCAACGCAACAGCAGGTTCATGGAATTTTGTATCCAGTACTAATATGCATTTTTCTAGGATAACAGAGGCTGATAAGGCCGTTAATGGAGGTTCTAATGGATTGTCATACCCTTCTATCTTTCCTTCACTAGAGATACCACCCTCTGGAAACTTCTTTATTATAGAGTTAATAAAAAACTCTTGAATATCGGCATCGGTTTCCAACTTTTCAATCGCTTCAATTGTCGGTTGCAGCTTCTTCTCTGCTTCTAGCCGAGCAACTTTTTGAGAAGAGGTTGGAATAGCCTTATTTTTAAGAGTAGCCCAGTTAAATCCATATTTATTACTTCCCTCAGATTTCACATCAATGTCAACTACATCCTTATCTTTGTCAAACTGTTGCAAGCTGACATGAATGGAGTCAGCAATATTGTTTTTACGTCTAGGCTCAAGAACGGAGTTAATAATACTAGAAAACATCTTTTCTCGCTCTGCACCAACATCATTGCGACTGAAATCTTCTCCTTCCACTTTTTTTTTAGATTTTATCTCTTTACTGAGTATAGATGCATTAATTTCATTAGTCAGATCCCTCGCTTTACGACTTTCTTCTTCAAGTTCCGCTTTCTTTAGTACCTTCTCGCTGTCAGCCTTTTGTGTTTTCTGAGTATATTCACTTATCACTTTCCACAGAGCAGATTTTTCATCATCTGAATGTAGTTTTGAAGAAACATGATTAAACCGTTTTCCCAAACCTACACTGGGTCTGAGCCTTAATTTAAATAAAGACCTCATACCAGACCATTCAAAATATTCCTTTATCTCGAAATTTGGGCTATGTATGTCACCATGTACGAAAAATCCTACTTGCAATATAGCTATGCAGCTGGTAGCGCTATAGCCATAAATTATATAACTGCAGTATACGTATACTATAGCTATATAGCTAGTAAGTAGCGTTAACTAGCGCTAGTACGTACGATATCGCGTACGTACGGTTGTCGATTCCTCGTAAACCTCGAAGAATCTTAACAGCTGTAGTTTATATGTAAACTCTTATTCCTGATACGTAGAGTATAACCAATACCGTGTAGGGGTCTCCTCGAAGGCTAGTTATGGTTCCAAGTACAATGTAGGAATGTGAAGTAAAAATATAATAGAATGTTATGTTATAATATGAAATAAGGGCTTAGCTAAATAGAGTATCCGATCGAGAGAATACACACGGTACTAATCCCCTGTCCTTGGTTAGCTATAGCTAGTAGGGATTGATCGGTCCCGTATAACGTTATCATGCACGTATTTAATTTCTCTATAGCTATAGTATAAGCATTCAACCAAGATTAATCGATAGGCCCATCACCCAACACATTGGCGTAGAAAATCAGATACTACCGGTCAAAGTTTTGCCTAAACTAGAGGGCCTCACTGACTGGTGTAATAGAGGTTGGAATTATTACCAGTCATTTGGACTGTAGTTATACCTTGTACAATATGGCCAGTATTGTGAATGCTTATCAATGGGGATCGGGGACAGATGACTACTATGTAACACTGAGCCCATCTCGAGACGAGGTTACACTGCACCACGCAGCCTGGACTGTAAGTTGGTTATATTTATGGAGTTCAAACATTTAGAGCTCTGACTAACATTTAGTCTGGTAAATATAACATTGAACGAATTGGATCATTTCAAGATCTGGAATCTGCACAATGCTATTCATATTCTCCAATTGAAAAAGGCCTAGTTGGCATTGGACAGTCAAATGGAACGGTTTTGATTTCAAACATTGACAGTAATGCTTCATCTAAACCCCCGCTAAAACTTAGCCCGAAACAGTCACGACCATGCAACGCATTGTCCTTTAATGACATTGGCCATGTGGTAGCTGGCCTTGATAAAGTCAGAAATGAAAATTGTCTGCTATTATGGGATTTGAGAAGAGCTGAAGATACCCTTAAAATACCAGCGTACTCGACATTGTCTAATGAAACTGTAACCTCGGTGGAGTTCTTGCCGTCTAATCCTCATTTACTACTGTGTAGTAGCTACAAGTTTATAAGAGAGTTTGATAGTCGGAGTTCAGTTGCGTCATTTCAGAGCGCTACAAAATATACATACGGGGTTAAGGTTCATCCAAATGACCAAAACTATTTTATATCTTACTCTGATGATAGTGCTCTGGCTATATGGGATAGAAGACATATGAGCACCACTGTTAATATCACCGAGCCAGCGCTTTTGATGCCGCGCTTTAATGATCAATCTCGCCGTAATATAGCAGTGAGGTTTTCACGGAACCGATCATTTGAATATGCAATGATAAAGGATGGCACGCTTCTACGGAAATGGCAGATAGGTATATCTTCATTTCCTAAAAAACGGAGTGTCAAATCTCAAATTGAATCAAGGCCTGCTGAATCTCTATTTGTATCTGTGGTTCATGATAGTAAGACTGACCATGATAAAGTGGTCAGTTTTGATTATGCAAAATCCCCCAAAAGTTCTATTATGGAGAGTTTTGTCTGTATCAGAGCATCAGGTCAAGTTTTCCAAATGAGAGTCACTGAAAGTCCTGCAGCCGTTCGATTTGATCCTTCGAATAATGTAGCTATTGCAGAGCCTGGGTTGACAGCATTAGTCGAACCAAGGGAAAGCGAGAGACTGAAAATATCAGATGAGGAGGATCGTAAAGACGAAAAAGAAGAGGATGACGATGAAGTAGTGGATCAATTTGGTAACTGGAATATTCACAATGCTTTGTATGAAGATATATCTTCTGTAATTAAAAGACGGGCATTAGATGGATATGCATTTGATTGTGAAAAAAACGTATCTATAATGTCTTCTGATACAAGCTTATATGCTAAAAAGTATCTTGAACAGGTTTGGAAATGGCTTGCATTGGCTACTAGATCACATCAGAAAGGAAACATGGTCTCAAACACCTTTGATCTAGGTTATGAAGGAGTCTGGGGTATATGGGAAGGGGCAGTGTGTGTTGATCAAAAAAGAGTATTAAAACCCGGTGGGAATGTTACAGACAAGGATTATAGAGAGTCTGTTAGAAACATTATTTCTCGTTTGAACAAGAAGATATTTATTTCACCCACATTACCTCAAAGTCCAAGGGAAAATCAGCGACAACTGTGTCTACGAGTAGCAGGGTGGAATTTTGAGATAGGAGATCTTGAATCTAAATTGAAGGACTTGGAAGATAGAGGGAGATATTCACAGGCTGCTGGATGGGCGGTGTTTCACGGAAATGTTGAAAGAGCTATTCAAAGCTTGTCTCGTTCTAGAGAAGAGAATTTCAATTTGATAGCAACAGCGGTTGCTGGATACTTGGCATATAAAGATAGTCCGTCCAATAGTCCATGGAGAGACCAGTGTCGACGGTTGGCATCAGAGCTTGATGATCCATATTTACGAGCCATTTTTGCATACATTTCGGATGGTTCATGGCTAGACGTACTAGATGAAGGATCATTACCGCTTTCTGAAAGATTAGGAATAGCATTAAGGTTTTTGCCAGATGCTGATTTGACAGTTTATCTTAGCAGATTAACAGACCGAGCGGTCACTACAGGTGATTTGGAAGGTATAATTCTTACCGGACTGACACCAAGAGCTGTTGACCTGTTACAATCATATGTTGACAAATCCTGTGATGTGCAGACTGCCTCATTAATAGTTTCTTTTGGGGACCCTAGGTATTTCACTGATAAAAGAACCACCGCTTGGATAGAACAGTAAGTAAAGGAAGGATTTCTTATTAATTGACTAGTTTCTAATATTTTAGCTATCGGTACCTACTTAACAGTTGGAGGTTGTTTACAATTAGGGCCAAATTTGATGTTGGACGTACAAAGATATCTTCCCGAAGAGATGGATCAATTACGGTTATACCACCACCAAGGCAAATCTATCTAAGATGTAGCAATTGCAAGGGAGTAAGTATTACAATGATATCTGGCTCTTATATTACATTCTAACTTTTAGCCAATTGTTCACAACAATAAGCTTAACAATAAGCATGGTGAAATAGTGTCATTACCTGATGAAGGGGGTAAAAATGCACCAATCACAAGATGCCAGAATTGCGGCCACCAGTTACCTAGATGCGCTGTATGTCTCTTACCAATGGGCGCACAATTAGAAGCAAGCTTCCAAATCGAAAAGGATGCCAATATACGACTAGAAACGCAATTCGATAGATGGTTCACAATTTGTCAGAGCTGCAACCATGGAATGCACGCAGGGCATGCCCGTGCATGGTTCCAGAAGTATGATGTGTGCCCTGTACCTGACTGCTCATGTGAATGTAACAACAAATAATTTATTATAGAATGTATTGTTCAAAAGATAATTTCTGACCGGCGTTCCATGAATCAAACACCCATGAAATATCTATGAGACGTCGCCCCGTATGGCGCTCCTGGGAAATATGTATTGTAGCTAAAGGATCATTTGCATCTTTTGCAATGGTACCACCGCCATACCTAATATAGAAACTAGCTTGTTTAAACATTGTTGGCGACTCAAAGGTTGATTCCTTGGGTTTCTCTAAATGAATCACTTCGCCATAAAACATAGTACCCTTATTGGTTATTTGACTTAATACATCAGAAATATTTTTCTGATATTTAACCACATCACTTGAGGGTACTGATTTGCAGATTTCTCTGAACTCTACGCTATCAATTACGCGACAATAAGAATCGCCATATTGGTCAACATTGGCCTTTGCAGTCGCAAGTGCCTCAGGAAGACCAAAAAATAAATACTTGGGTTCTAAAAATAGTTGTCTGGCATATCTGATAGAATCAAAGATCCAATCAGGGGTAACAATATTAGCAGTTTGGGATCTCATAATACCCACTGACCTAACAACTTTCCGGTTTGATACAGCAATGACATCATTCTTGCCATTTAATGAGCGCGTGACTTCACCGCCGTACTCTTTAACTAATTTTTCAAGCTCTTCACGAGTTATGTGCTTCGGAGATTCAACATCAGACAAGATCAAAAACGTTAACCCTTCAAAAAGACGTGACTTTATCTTTACAGGGTTATGCGATATTTCGTGGAGAAGTTTTATTTTTTTAGCTGGGCGTTTACCCAACTTTTTCCTTTTTCTTGCAATTACTTCATTATCCTTCTCTCCAAGATCAACGCCTTCAGTTGCAATTTGACTCAATTCTTTAACGGTCAGAGAGTCTCTATAAGTTTTATCTAGCCTTAGACGGTCAAATCTCGGGCCTCTGAGAGTTTTTCCAGCAGTGTATTTATCAGATGGTAATACGGCATCAGCATTAACCGCAACAACCAACGAGTTCTTCGGATGTACCCATACATCCGGATGTGACTTTGCACTCAAATATGAATATCCTTCAGGAAGTTTAATGAAATCTGGTACTTTATCATCTTTATAAAAATTATCACCAATTCTGTGATTTACCTGAGCAAAGTCTTCAGCACTGAACCCTGATCCAATTCTGCAAAACGTCCAAAATTTCTCAGGATCATCATCGTCCCTCAACCCACATAAATAGCTTCCCCATGAGTTTGAACGGTGGCCATCCCCGTAATAAGCACCGATAATGGTCAAGTCTGCATCATCGGAAAGGCCTGCCATATAGCTTGGCTTCACTTTAATCCAGCTATCATTACGTTCGCTTACACGATAAGCAGATTCAGGGTTTTTGATGACAAGACCTTCAGAGGAGGCTGATATTGCCCTTTTCAACATGCGATTGATATCTTCTTCAGTATGATATAATTCGTAATCAAGTATACTGACATGGCCCTTTTGAGGGGACTGAACTATTTTTCTGATAACTTCTTTCCGTTTGCTCAAAGGATAATCAACCAAAGAGGTGTCGTTAAGGTAAACAATATCAAATATACAATACAATGGGTGCATACCTCCTTTGCTTTCACGCTCATTCCTTATAGCAGTCTTTAAACTACCAAATGCAACAACATATTCACCCTCAGAATCCCATGCCACCATTTCGCCATCCAATACGCAGTTCCTCACACTAGGATGCAACGATTCCTTGATATATTTCGCCAAGCATTCATCATATTCATCATAAGAGCTTCCATAAGCACTAGCATAGTCCTTACCAGTCTTCGAGTAGTACCGGAATTGATGACCCGAATCCGCCATATGCACCTGAATTCGTTCTCCATCCATTTTTTCCTCAATATAAAACCCATCTTTTGGCATGAGTTCAACAACTTTTGAATATGACTTTTTCGGAAAGGCAGCACTCTGAAATTGGAAACAAGTTAGAACATTAATACTTTGAGAGGGTAGTCTATAGGAGGTATCATACAATTCCCAGCAAATTCGTTTTAAATCACTATTGTAATTGAAATGTTCCATAGCATCTGGATGCCATACGGAAAGGAAAGTTGTGCTTGCGGCACCCATTCCCGACGATTTAGCTGAGATGATAATTCGAATAAGCCATTTCATTTCTTCTGCATTCATATTATCATAAAACCGCTTTAATATTTCTCGTTGTTGCGAACTATTCATTAGTTTTGCTCTTCTACAATAAGTAAGACTACTTACTTGTCTTCATTATTGGCTGCCAATTCATCTAACAAATCATTGACATCACCGATGGTCATATTCCCGAATTTCTCACGGGTCGTTCGCCGCTGGATAACCTCATAACATCTTTCAGGAAAGTACCCTGCAGTAGACTTAGAACCCTGTTTCCAATTTATCAGAGCGTCAGCATCAGGAGAGTTTTTAGCTATTTTGAGTATTTTTATTAGCATGACAGCCAATGATTTCTCTTTAATATTATATGGGGGCCGTAAATGGTCCTCCTACAGCAATTAGTCTCCTTTTCTTATAGCTAAGTAGTCATAAACATACATATGGAATGACTTCTGGTTAGACATTAATTATAGCAACTTCATTTAGAACACTTACTTAGCCTCATTGCTGGATATATATCATTTCCTACATTCTGTTTCCAGTTTTGATAAAAATGAGCAATAAACTCTCGACGCACCTGAGCTGCATTCTTCCGTCGGCCAGCTGCATTCTGAGCAAGTGTATCCTTTAAAGGCGCGAATAAATCTGTTATGAGAACATGGAACGCCGGCAAAGGGTTTTTATTCACAGGTTTGGGCGGAATGTCCATTCTGACTGGTCGCTTGCGTCGACATTGGACTAAACCACAGGCGTCAATAGAGTTGATATTTTGATGTAGAAAAGAAAGAAATCAAATATTGATAAGTATATATAATGATCAATATGGTATTGAGGTAGTTATCAAGCAGATGGATCGCATTATTTCGCATATAACGATTGTTGAGATTAAGTACCTTTTCTTGGTAGTTAACCTTTAAGCTAACTGCGATGCCGACACAACCTTTCTACTTGAAAGA